>JAVFBZ010173886.1:0-16115 GCA_032466195.1 Katharina tunicata | reverse complement strand
CCCCCCCCCCCCCCCCCCCCCCCCCCCCCCCCCCCCCCCCCCCCCCCCCCCCCCCCCCCCCCCCCCCCCAGAGGGCACCAAACCTAACACACAACTCACATCTTTTACGTGCCAACTTCATATTTACCTTACCAAGGTCTCTGAAGAAAAACAAGCAGTCACCACAACCGGCAAAGCTTTTCACACAGGGCGAAAGACCAGGCTTCACGTGGTGAATACGATAGAAAAGTCACACCTTTTAAAATGAACTAGGCCATATCCACGCAACACAGTGACTAGCTTGAAAACAGTAGATCTGGAAAATGTACGACTCCGATAAACAATTGTGTTACAACCTTTCTGTCCTCGCAATGATTTTAAAGGAAACCCAAATATTCAACCAGTTTCGATATTTCTTTTGCTGTGTTTCTTTTTAGTAAAGTCGTCACTTCAGTTTACATGATATTATGTCTTTTTTCTCTTCTAGAATAGTAATTAAAATTTACAATATCTTATTATATGTCATGTTAAGACTCGTTGGAGCTATTTACGAGATAGCTCCTACATAAGCAGTAGTTTCATTTTATTCCCCAGTTTTTTTGTTAATCAAATGTGATGAAATTTGGGGTTTGACCGTTCATACGAATCAAAGATTTACCACTATTATTCGTTTTTTTTCTTCATCTGTGACTTCGTTGAGATTTGAAACATGACATAAACGGTTGTTTTGGAAATGAGACCATGTGCTAGAAGGTAGGAAAATTTCAATTGTAAGGCCTTCAGGTTGAAGCATTTGCCAGAGTGTGACTTTGCTCAACTTCTGTTAACGCTGTAGCGATCTGTACAGAAATTCAATCTACTCCACTTCCCGGTAAACCATCTGAACAAATAGTACAATGTGAGAAACACTGCGAGTAATACCCAAGCCCGCAACAAAACAATGCCTCAGCCGACTCTGAGCCGCTACATATGGTCAATTCATTTCACACAGATTTATTCATTTCGTCCCCTAGGAAACTGACATCCACGCGAAAATACAGCGAACGCGAAAAACTTCGGGAGGTCTGAGCGAACGCGGTACAGATTTAAGGGACCGTATAAAAATGCCAATATGATCCAGACTTCCTAAATACTGTAAACTGTAACAAGCGCCAGTCTTCGCAAAAAATAAGGATTTTTCGAGACAGACAAGTGCAGCTGCCTAACCTGAACCCAAGAGAAATTGAGTTCTACACGTCAGGGAAAGGCTATTAATATTCTCCGGGCAACTCGTACTGTGTAGTTTTCTACCCGCCCACTATAGTCAACAAGCCAGCAGTATATTTATCGCCTCTTCAGCTTGCGCCCAGCCTCAATGAAGTAGATTTCTGTCAAAGTGAATTAGAGACTGGCGAAACGGACATAGTTCACAGCCGTCAACAAAGCGCGCTGTTTATAAACATATGAACACCTTATCTGTACGAAACGTAATGAAGTTATTACAAGAAGCTAGAAAAGTTGGTGTCTGCGATATCTCTGTTTTTTGTTACGATAAAACTAGCTTGAGATGCGGAATTCAAAATCCTTAATTTATACGTTACTCTGCAACAAAAGCTACAATTAGACCAACCCATTGTATGAAGATTGTAAACCGACAAAATACAGTCATATCGAATTGCTCGTCATTATTTAGAGTTATCACTGTGCTATCTATTATCTTACCACAAAGGTAGAACTTCTAATATGTTAACACTGCCGTTCGTTTTTCTGCTAAATTTTCTCCCTTAGAAAATGTTTAGCACTAATTTCCGAAAGTTCACAAATATGTTAACAAATATCGATGTAGTCCTACCAATATGAAAAGGCTGTTCAAGGGTATTTCACTTACATGTAGGCCTATATGACGGCAATTTTTTCCAACAGCAGACAGAGACTCTTACACGATCTAACGATGTCGATTTACGTTGAGCTTAGCCCTATAGGAAACATAATGTTCTTACAGGCAGCGGTATGACTAGATTTAGCTTGCAACTTCTATCCTTACACAAACGGTTTGGGTTTAACCATGTCCAAAAACTGCCAAGTATATGCATATTTATTTTGACAATTTAAAGTGACCATTAACAACATTTTACATATCATTGAGTGAGAGAAAATACGATATCATAACAATAAAAAGATTAACTATTAGAGATGTCCACGTTGGACTAGTATCTGTTCAGTTTATCAGATGTTCTCCCAAAATAACGAAATGAAGTATATAATTGATTTCTTTAAGTGGCATTTAGAAGTTGGGAATGTCATAAGGCAAAGACCGACTTAGTATGAATAACAACTTCTGATTTATTTCAACACAACGTTTCTATCTCATTCCAGAGATGAAAACGATATCTGAAATGAGATAGAAACGCTGTGTTGAAATATATCAGAAGTTGTTATCCATACTAAGTCGGTCTTTGCCTTATGATATATAATTGATGTTGTACTGTTGGTAGAGCTGTAATCGGGTACTGTTATTTATAACGAAATACAAGACAATACTGATGTTGTTCTTAGGGCAGTACCGTATAATGGTTTGACTGATCGATTGGTCGATTTAACGCCGTGCTCCTGAGTATTCCACTTTTTATGACGGCGGTGTTTTACAAAAGTAGGTAAAACACAATTACATATCCAAATAATGTCAAGTATTAGCTCCGATGAAAATATACCGATTCTCCTCCAGTGCTAGGTATGACAGCATGGATCTAATTTCGAATAATACTGCTCTCAGCTAGAGTGTCACTGTATTAAAGTATCGGTATTTCAGTCAGTGTATGCTTCTTTGAGTAGCGGCTGTATATTAATTGTACATGAATATCGAGAGAGATAAAGCTTTTCTAGGATAAAATCTGCACGTTTAAGTTCAGAAATATGTTCGATACATACTTGACATTGTCAGGCTGGAATTTTAAAACAACAATGACTCGTGAAACTATTAGAACTACAAAGAAAGTTTGAATTTTTTTCAAGCCATGCCTGTTTGTTTCATAGCCCAGTACAATCAGGGGAACTAAAGTAGTCAGTGTAATTAATACTTGCAGACATACATAAAGACTATGTTTAACATGTAATTTGTGTTTTGTAAAATTTAGGAGTCCGATTGTTGGTTCAATGTATTTCGGTCAAAACATCAATTTCGTATGCCTTGACATGTTAGCGTGTACAAAAGAAATCGACATCAGCGATTGATTCGTGTGAAAACGCTTGGAGGGATTTGATCGATTTCATACATACACGAGACAATAGAAAGGAATGTAGAATGGTGCGAATGGTGTATAATTTCAAGAGATAAACGCAACAGGTCGTGGAGAGCTATTTCGTGCCAAATACAAAAGTAGCCAGTTCCATATTCTGGTTTGCAAGTTAAAGCTTTTGTTCTCGTTGTCTTTAGGTGCAGGTCCCTTGTGTCTCTGCGTTGAGTGTATAGTGTAATCGGTTTCCGAGTGACCAGTTTTCCCCCACCCCCTTCCATGCCCTCTGTGTGACACTAAACCTATTAAAGCCTGTTATTTCTGCGGGTAGGGTTGTTTCATTATATTCCAGCGCACAGCCCCGGCGAAACGAAGCCCGTCTCTTTTGTCCTCCTCGACGAGCTAGAGGTGTCAAATTGCAAGCAATGACCGCAAGGGCAAGGCATTTAATTGAAATTCACCTGCAATTCGACACATCTAAAACTGTACGTTTTTTTCGTCAGAGACTCCTCTTTCAAAGGTTGTTTATTTCACCCCTGTTAAATGGGACCTCGCAGGTATACTATACACTATTGTCTCGAAAAAGCAAACCATACGCCAAACAACTTCAATAACAGATAGGACTAGGCCTGCGACGAGTGATTTATCACTAACATCTTCTCTGATCCAGGGATGCAGGTTCGAATCCTGCTCTGTGCGGGATTTGACATGCAGTAAGTCGTGGATTCTTTGCCCCTGATGCAAACTTTTTTCTCGCCAAAATAATGTTGGCCAAATATCTGTAGTTGGGATAGACAAATTCAGTAATTTCGATTTCTCAAACGAGGTGTTACGTCTCCATTTAAACTACATCAAAGTACTTCGTCAGAAACAAATGGCAAATGAATAATGTTTTTTTTAAGAATAAGAATAACATTATAAAAGTTCCGCGCCTATACATGATGACGTCATCAGTTGATGTTGAACTACATCGACACAAACCATGGTAGTCGCCATTTTCTTTAGCTTCGTAAATATTTTGCCAGATAAGTAATTATTTTGGACACAAACTCACCATAAACAACGAATAAGCAAAACGCTAACAAAGGCATGTAAGGTATTTTCTGTTATGTATTCATCTATTCCATTTACAAAACATTTACTGCTTGCAAATCTAAATAATGACAGTTTTGGCAAGACGTCCATTCAACATTATAGATTAGTTTTGATTGGTTGGCATGTTAAACAGAATTCAATCGGCACTTCTCTACTTCAATTTAATAGAAACCAGTTTTGATTGGTGGGATTGACCTTCCATTCCTTCAGTCACATCCAATCAAATTCCTTCATTTATCAGCTTGACCGACCAATAGATTTATGAGTAATCATGAAACAATAATTCTCCTCTATTGGGGACAACTAAATATATATATATATTATTATGGATAAATTGGGACTGGAAAATCCCCAATAGTGGAGAACAAGTGTCACAATGAAATGAACATCACTGACTGTCTCTACATACATTGGAAATGTACATACACTGAGCAAACTTAAAATACACCAGTGAAATTGATTTATAACAGATTTCTCGTTTGTTTCTAGGGTTTGTTTAAAATTTGTCAAATATTTAAATTAATATTTAAATATTTTAAACTTATTTTAAGTATAAAGGTAACGGCATTATTAAGACATTCTTATAATTATACAAAGATAATGATTGTATATAAGAAACTTGTATTTTCGCAAAATAAATATACTATATGCCTATTACGTCAGCTGTGTCAAAAACTGCCTTTGATACTTATCTATTTGTATTGGTATCTTTTTGTTCAATATTTCATGCAGTACGCAAGTTTATATCACTTATATAAAGGGGGTGCCAATATTTAAAGAATTGGGGAAATAGAAATCTTGGCGGAAACCATACTACCAAAATTGTCTATATACTATACGACATTTCCCTTGAAGGGCTTGTTTGCATGTTAACATTTCAGATGGACCATCCCAGAATGCAATGCGACTCACTTAGCTGGGTGTGAATCGCAATAGAATTTCAACTGTGAATAGCCCTATATAAAATACTGACAGTGTCTTTCTCGTTTATACTAAATTGGGCAAAAAAATGTTGATTTGGTATTTAGCCGCAAATTAACACTTTACATCTATAACATTTAACAAACAGTCTGCATTGGAGAACAATGGACTGATGCTATGTATTCGATCTTTATAAACAAAAAATTAATAGACGGGATACTATTTAAGTTTTTTAGTTAGAAAATGCCAAAACTACTTTTATAAAATGTTTTACACAATATAATTTTGGCTTTAATATTCAATATTCTGTATTTTGAATAGGAAATATTGAATATCTCAGAGTTTTAAAAACTATAGACTAACACTTTAATTAATTAGGTCCGATCAATTAAGAATATTGAAATTAGTATTGAAGGCCTTCAGATTTAAATTGGTTGAATATTGAATGATAATTGGATGAGAATCACAGCTGTATTTGTTTGTTGTATATGTTTGCTGGCACTAAGAGCGAAACCAAAAAGCCATACGTTAAAAATCTATTACGATGCAAAAATAACTGTTAGCAGAAATGGATTTAACGAAAATAGTTGAATGGTTCTATATAAACACTGTCCTCAAGTGTTTAAATGTAATAAGTTTCAATGTGAAACACACCACACAGGTCGTCCCTGCTATCAATAACTGTAAAATATGACACAATATAATCCATAGCTGTCAATCAGGAAACACACTACGTGCGCTCGAGCTGATACATTTCCTCAGCTGACGTCACAATTATGGTACTATCCAATGAAAATCGCTCATCCTGGAGTGTTTCTTTACCAAATAGACCAATTTCGTTTGACACATTAATGTAGGATAATATATTTCAACTGATATTTTCTTTACAGAGTACATTCCCCACAGGCGACGCCTACACCCGGCGACAAACCCCAGGGTCATAGGCAATGTATATATTGAAAGAGAGCTGTATGATTTAAACATAAGCACAGGGCCACAAATATTAAACTTTCCCATGAGCCTCTAGTCCGTGACGACATATTTTGTAAATGACTAAGATTCTGTCGTTTTTCTAAAATTCTTTCCACGTCAGGATCTAAGCGCAGAACGTCTTTGTAGGCTGTATTTGCCGCCACTGTAAAGTTGGTATCACCTGTTGTCAGCAAGTCAAACACACACGAGTCAAAATAAAAATCCACCACGTCGGCGTCACGACACAACGCTATGGCGGCTTCGTGTGACATTTCCTGTGTGTTTTCTTTGAGTTCAGATTTTAACTTGCTGATTTTTTTGGACAAAAATGCTTGATAATCGGAGCGTTCTTGAGCCGGACAGCCGTCAACACACAGCTGTAGTTTTGACGACTGTGAATAAGGCAGTCTTGTCTCGTTTAAAATTTGCTCCGGCACATTGATGGAGAAAGTAAAAAAGCGTCCAATTCGCCGAACAATCACAATTGTGTCGATGTATCGAATATAAATTTCGATATGTTTTCCGGGCTCTTTTTCTATTAGCTGAACGGCCTTGTCCCGGCCAAAATGAGTCCGACCACCGTCAAATGTACCCGGTAAAATATCCGACTGAGCTTGAAATGTAATATATCTATTTGCAGCACATTCGTCGTTCCGTTTGATCACCACTGTTAGCTGAAACAGAAAAAGAGAATTTGACAAATTAAAAACATTACACAAAATAAGTGCAAGGTATGAAATGGTTTGTCAATTAACTGATTAAACGACACAGATGAATTTCATTTAGAGTGATTATTTTCTTACACAATAATAACACACGCTAAGACGGTAGCTTAACAAAGTTGTTTTATAACGTGTGTCAACTCAACATAGCAAAAACCGTGATCAAATGTGCTTCAAGTACAAAAGCGAAACGAGAAACACGAAGAGAACGTAGGTAAAAGACAGCGAAAACAACGACTGAACGGGCAAATAATTAAAATAACGAGTTTAGTCAAAAGAATCCTATGCTTACACATGTATTTACTTGTGAGTTCATGGTTTTTGATGTGTAACCTCTGCTATAAAAACTGTTGATGATCAATTTCCTTTCAGCGGCGATTAAAATTGAAATTAGACACGTTATTATTAGGAATGAGGCTTCACACACTAGAGAACTATAGTCTATTAGAACTTCAAAGCGAACGAACTGGCGAGGGCCTCAACTATACTGCAGGATTTGACACTTTGGATGACACAGGCCTATCGCTTAACGTCTATGGCCCCGAGCAATTCAGCTTTAGCCTTATTTGTGTTATAAATGCTCTACACTGTACTAGTAGTATACGAGATCTGGCTACAACATAAGGGGCTTCTGTATTTATACAAAATACGTACGCAATAAAAGTTTAACACTATCAGCGAATATAACAACATGTTCCTTATTTTCACATGGCCTGCACATTGTAAACTTTGTTTGAAGTTCAAGCTGGACGAAAATATAGCCTTTGTGCAAATTCATTAGCACTGAAGGGAAAGTCTTTTAACTTTTGAAGTATCCATAAAAAAAGGGGTCAATATAAAAACATTAAAACAAGAAATAATAAACTGTTTACTTGGTATGAATAAAGTATTTGTGCAGTTTTTACCGAATTAAACAAAACGTCACAACATCTCCTTATATAGATAAATTAACCAAAACAAATATTTAAAGTAATAGTGGGGTTGTAATCCATACAATTCGCTTTCGTGACATTCAAATTAAACAGTAAATAAAGTAGACCTTGAATATTATTTTAAGTACAGCTTAAAAAGAACAGGTATGATACGGGGTATAATCCGATCTGCAGGCCATACGTTTGTACAAACAGAACACGTGCAGTTTTTTAAAACTACTGGCGTATATAATAACACGTAATTGTAACCCATTGTCATTAAGGCGCCTTTGTGAGATATAATGTATCTTTAACACGAACTCTAAATGATTTGTCTTGCAGCCACGTTTTCCTTTATTATGGTCAAACGAGAATTGACAGAACTATAATTTCATGAACTGACTTAGGTTTTACAAATACGTGCTGTCTAAGAATGTTTATTTGTGTGGTATTTACTTCAAGTCACTTCAAAATTTCATGCTACTCCTCACTACGTGGACCAAGAACTACGTTTGTTTGATTAGGGTTTTACGTCCTACTAAAGGTTATTTCACTTATATGACGGCGTGTCAGTACAATAGGCGAATGAAACCACCCTTGACAACACTGGCAACAGACAAGGACAGTACGGGACAAGGACAGTATGGGACAAGGACAGTACGGGACTGGACAAAGACAGTACGGGACAAAGACAGTACGGGACAAAGACAGTACGGGACTGGACAAGGACAGTACGGCACAAGGACAGGACTTAAAACAGGACGCCACAATAAATCACCTAAAGCTGCGAAGCCTTAGTTACCCAAATGCATCAATTACATTTAAGGCCAAACAACAAGAAGGAAAACGCTACTAATTCCACAACCAACCAATGAGCCAACCAACATCCAGAGAGAAGATGTAATACATCTGCAGGCCTTACAGCATACCAACGAACTACGGTTTACCAGAATGGACTGGTCGACAACACACAACTAGGGCTCTTGTAAAAACTACAGCTCGAATCAATGAAGAACAAACCGATCAATAAACGACGATGATCTAGCCTGTAAAAATGTGGATTTTCACGCTGTATATAACGCCTTGCTCCAAGCCAGACGAAGGCCGGTTATACTCGCCTGATTCACACAAGCGAGTTGTAGGCTGAACTATAGGGCTTTAAAACTGTTTGGCTTATTTTGGCCTACCCCGAAATGATTGTATCCTCGCCCTACCCTAAAAAAACTCGCATCTTCTACCTTCGACAAAACGCTGGGGTCTCAATACCCCGTAATAATCGCACGTTGTCCTCCTGTTTTACCAACTGGATAATTATATTGGATTATGACTGATTGTTTAATTGGCTTTTCATGCTGGAATTTAGGTTATTTCACTCAAATGACGGCGTACCAGTCCGATGGGCGAAGTAAACAACCCAAAGACTTTTAAATAATGAAAACGAGGGCGCCACCAAAATATAATTATATCTATTGGGCTTAAAACATGCAAGTTGCTTTGTGCATGGTGTTAACTTGTATGTAACAAAAACAGATACAATTTGTATATTCCAATAATAACTAGACAGTAATTTGCATTTCTTAAGACTTTCGAACCCATTTCCTAGGCCTACAGTATTAAAATTCATCAGATGAAGTTACAAAGGCACCACACCGCACCAGTTAGTGTGCAAACCAAATTTCTTCAGAATTATGACTAAGAATCTTTCTGGACGCATGCAACTGTAAATTATAGTCAAAATAATAAAGATGACTTGAGGACATTGGACATCACTCAAATATAGGCCCAATTGAATATCACAATTTTACTATTAGGCAGAATTGAACATTCAACACACCATGGTAAAGTGATTTTAAATAAAGATCATACAGATCATAAATATCATGATGCAAAGATTCTGAATACCATGGCAGTGATGGTACATATGTCACGGATATCACAATACTGATTGTGAATAGCCTAATAAATTGATTGTAATTATTACGATACATAGGTTGAGGCCATCATGATACAAATCATGGATATCATTTCACATTGTGAATATCATGATACATAGAAAAATTTGCAACATTATCTGAATGGCTTGATAAAGAGAATGAATATGATACCATGATATACACTGATTGTGAATATCATGATATACAGACTGTGGATACCATGATATACAGACTGTGAATATAACATGATATACAGACTATGAATACCATGATATACAGACTGTGAATGTCATGATATACAGATTGTGACTATCATGATATATACAGACTGTGAATACCATGATATATACAGACTGTGAATACCATGATATACAGACTGTGAATACCATGCTATACAGATTGTGAATTTCATGATAGAGTGATTGTGAATAGATCACGACGCAGACATTGTCAATATCATTGAAATGTATGATAACTTGATAAGCTAACACTTCTAAACTCCAAATGTTCAGTTAATATTAATTTATCCTTCAATTCAGATTTGGTTTGGTTTGACTGGAGTTAAACGCGGTAAGAAAGCATGGCGATAACACACAAGAGAAACATATAGCATACTGCATAGTACTAGTTAATTTACACCTGTAATCCTGTTAATGGCTTGATCAATGATTTAATAAAAAAAAACATGTTGACAATATTATATACGTTCTAATAGATATGATATGCCATCATCGTTAAACAGGAGTTTATAACTACATCTTTATATCACATGCATTATAATATATCAAATCAAACCTAAACTCGTTCTGATAAAGTTTAGAAACATTTAAGGGCATATTCCCTATACTCCAATAGCTGTGTGTTTTAAATATTCTCGTTATAACTTACTTAAGGATATATTATTGAAAGGAAACAGTTTGGAAATGTAGTCCAATACAATTTAAATTTTAAAGAAAGAATTATGACTGATTTGTATTGGCTGGAACTTTCTTTTTACTGAATGGCGTCTGTGTTACCATTTTATATCATTGGCTCAAAGGCAGATGCAATTATGTCCAGAATTAACATTTTGAGTTTGTCAGTTCTAACGGTAACCACACAGTCAGTAATAGTCAGTAAACGTCATAATACTTTGACAGTGATTGATTAAAACGACAGAGAAAGTTAGTAAGCTGGTGGTATTAAATTATTTTGCCTAAAATTGGAACTGATCACTTCTGCCTTTTGGACCATGCTATATTTTCAGTAAGTTTGTACAAGTTTGGGTTTGTATAAGTTTGGGTTTGTATAAGTTTGGGTTTGTATAAGTGTGGGTTTGTATAAGTTTGGGTTTTGTTTAAGTTTGGGTATATATTACACGTAAAAGTATATATAGACGCTGAATTTAGCCTATAATGTTTTACCTTGCTGGTAGCTGTTGCCGTTCCATCGTTGCCTACTGGGTCGTTAGTGACCTGCACTGTTAAATGTTTGTTATTGACGAGGGGCCAGGCGCCTCGAACTTTACACGTTTGGAATTCATTATTAAATGTTTTGAGGTGGGGGTCTCCAAAAAGCCCACAATGGCGGTACACAGGAGGTCCGTTATAGCCGCACGGCGAGTCCGGCTTAGGCAGAGGGTGCACAGGTATGCCGTGAATTTTGGGATCATATACCGTCCCTTGCCGGCTACAATTATTATCCACGAGTCGGTTATTCACGGTCTTTCTCACAGTATAATAATAAATATCCCCTGAGCAACCCCTAGACACTTTTTCAACACAAGTCACGTAAGTCCTTAGCGGTATACACTTTAGTTCGCTTGGAGAAATACGATGTGTTCCATGTAGCGGATAGGCAGCCATGGCTTCTTCAGCGATTTCAAATTGATCCCAACAGGAATGAACCCTACAACTTGACGACCTGTCCAAAGAGCCGTTCACTGAAATAGACACGACAAGAAAAATATTAGAGGGGGAATTGATAATGAACAAATTTATTAAACACACACAGAATAAATGTTGTCCAAAAAAAGGGCGTCCTCTTAAACTAAATAAACGTAAACATACATGTTTAAAGCGGTTTAAAAATTACTATTTCTTACTTGTAAACTGTATCCAAAAAGTATAATGCTGTCTTACGAAACGGACACTAACAAAATTGCAAATGTATCTTGGAATAAACATCAAAGATATGCAAGATCCAGTGGTTGTATATTTTATTTAAGTAAAGTACATTCATCATATATTAATCAAGACTATATCAATAATGGCAATGATGAATTAAGATAATGGTAATTCCTATAATTAATTAATAATGTTTTGACATTCGAAGGCAACCCCTTGGGACCCTCTTTTAAGCGCAGACCGCATAGAGATAGCACATTATGGTCACAGCTTCAGGACGGAGATAGGACTCGCTTTGGGCCTGCATTGTCAAACTGATGTTGTTCGGGGGCTATACGGGGGATTTAATGCCCGCCAAGAATACACCACACACAATGATACAGTACAGATATCTACCTGATAACGACATGTATTAAGCAACGTACCTGATTTCACTATAATCCCTGCTAGCGTGAGTAGAATCAACGAGATTGAACTAGGGGTACGGGGCGAACGGGTCCGACCCCAAGCCCCCATAACCCTCCATACAAGCCCGAGGTTTCGTCTTTCTTTCCAACCACGGCGCTTTGCACTGTGAACAGAAAAACACACATTCATAGTCTGCCATCTATCACCCAGGAACATGTACTATGCATATACGTTGATAATCCATCGCTGTTGTATCACATATTGAAGCCTAAAAGAGTTTAGATCGACGGTAAGCTAGCCTTGTAATGTCCGGGCGAGAGAGCGCTTCTCTGACGCCGTTGTCTCGTTCACTCTTCACCACTGCCTGACGAATCGCTTATGTTCACTACACTATGTGTGTGATTTAGGGCAATGGGTGGAGCTTGACAGAAATTCAATAACGACGTGTCGAAACTCCGCCTACTTAGGGTTGATCGACAGCAGACGTATCGGATAACAGCCGTAGCTTCGAGCTTAATTGCAAATAAACAAGGTGACTATTGGGCTGACATAAATGACAATCACACCTCGGAATAGCGGAACAAACGGACTGTGCTTATTTCAAAGCCTAAGAAAAAACACTGGTTGCAATAGGCGGAAAAAGTAACGCTTACATTCTGTCACGTGACATCAATCCAAACCGAGATTGACGTGCGCGTTTGGTGTGAAATGTTTATGCGTATTTCACCTTTTTTTTCTTCTTTAGTTGGCCTCTGCAACACCTAGTGACAGCAAATCAAAATGATTGTCATATTGAATGTTCCTCCCATACTGTCCAAACGGGCATGAGAGGAAACTCACTTTTCACACCTCGCAAATGCTATATATACAGATATATATAAATACAGATGTATATCAAACCCTTATAACTTATCGCATAAAACCTAAATACTGGTGCCCATATGCCTGTGAATTCCACTGCACAGCGTAGACCTGAATCGATCAAGGCTACTGTTACCAGATCTCAAGCATATTTCAATTAGTAACTTGTGTATTCAAAGGACAACGGAATTGACCCATGTGATTAATTGTTATCAGTAATGAGTTGACTTTGCTACTTTCTAATATTACAATGCAATCCCGTGTTGGTATTTGACGTATGTAAACGGTTTATACTTTTACATATAATCCTTTAATAATTTGATCTAATTTTATACCACGGAACAGTATAAATCACATCCAGCCTGTGTATATAGTCCTACAATGCGAGGTTGTTAGTTAATTATATTAACCCACTTATCAACTTTCATTTGAATTACGTTATTTGATTATTCGTAAAACAAACTAAATATAAGCAAAGACCATAGCGGCGTGAAAGAGGTCAATGTGCAAGCAAACAAACATAAGGTAATGCTGAATAATTTCTTTTCCATTAATCGGAATATGACTGATGTTGTTTCTAAGTGTTGATAACGGTCATATCACAAGATAAAGCAAAGGCGTGGAAAGGATTATGAAGTTTCTTAACATGTTATAAACACAAGTTGTTGCTAATCTGATATAATTGTCTGATTTCATATGGCGGGTGGATGGGCGGGAGCCTCCTGTGCCCTGGTACTCTCTGGGCTATTACGGACACCATAAATCCTGCTTTTCGTCTTCTATATAAAATATGTTTGGTGTCTTCTGTGTTGCATGTTCGTTTAGGCTAACCTGATATAATTGTCTGATTCCATATGGCGGGTGGTTGGGTGGGAGCCTACTGTGCCCTGGTGCTCTCTGAGCTATAAGGGGCATCGTGAATCCTGGTTTTCGCCTTGTGCATAAATGATTTTTGGTGTCTTCTGTGTTGTATGTTCGTTTAGGCTAATCTGACATAATTGTCTGATTCCATCTGGCGGGTGGTTGGGTGGGAGCCTACTGTGCCCTTGTGCTCTCTGAGCTATAAGGGGCATTGTGAATCCTGGGTTTCGTCCTGTACATAAATGATTTTTGGTGTCTTCTGTGTTGTATGTTCGTTCAGGCTTATCTGACATAATTGTCTGATTCCATCTGGCGGGTGGTTGGACGGGAGCCTCCTGTGCCCCAGTGCTTTCTGAGCTATTACGGACATCATAATTCCTGCTTTTCGTCTTATACATACATGATTTGTGGTGTCCTCTGTGTTGCCTGTACGTTTGAGGTTATTTCCTTTCCCTACTGGACTGGCACGCCGTCCTATGAGTGAAATAACCTCAAGTATGGCGTGAAACACAGTCAAATAAACAAACAACCTCAGTCCATTTGGAAGTTAATATGAATTGACAACTGTTACTATAATAAAATAAATATAGAGAAATTGTACATGCATACAAATGTATTATAGTATTTATAGGACTTCTAAAATGACACATTAAGAAGGTTAGGCTTACTATAAAGCTAATGCCAGAGCAATTGAGTACTTTTTCAGCACACTTATATCGTACAAAATTTTACTCTCGTAGTGGTCTTTCTTAAATCTCCAGATTTTCACACAAAGCACGTTTCAAGAAAACTAAAAGGCCAATCAAACGAGGAAAAGATCGTAGCTTATAACATGTACGTGCAATCCTGTTTCTTAGTCTACCGGGAGACCCACCCGTGTTTTAGTTATAAGCTTATAGGTCATTGTAAGGGTACGAGTAACGCTGTGGAAAAACTTTGACGGGACAAGCAAGTGGCCGGCCATTCAGCAAACGATCACTGATAGAATACACATTTATATGCATAGGCTCCAACACACAGACATGCATGTTGAAAATTATTCCGAATTCCTGTCGGCTTATAGTGGGTGAATATATACCCTTGTCGACCCCTGCCCGTACATTTAACCCCAGCTTGAAGGTGAACAGAGATTGTAGGCTAAATATCTGCACAAAAACTGTCTAGCGCGTTTCGACACCCTAGTTGCGATCAATGCTCGACGAAGTTTGGCCTCCCGCGATCGTTATCTCGAGGCTTTATTCTGTAACGGGTTATGTAGGTAAATAAGCTTTGAACCTAGGCGCAAATTGATCAAATCAAAAATAAAGTAGTTAAAGTATATGCGTTTGGCCGACAAATTTGGGGGAAAAAGTTTTGTTTATTAACATTTTTGCGATTCAAACGAATGATGCAGTAGAATGTAAAAATAATAACATTAGCACACGATAATATAATGGTTACATTTCCCGACTGTTTTAGACTTGACTCTTGCTTGGTGTAAGAATACCGGGATAAATGATATATCTGATGTGATATTTTTAATTTTAATAATGTCTTTGAACTGGAGGTGGAAAAGCGGATCTCCAAAGCCAGCGATCTTCAAAACCCTCCTCTATCTTAGTACGAAGTTTACAAAGATCAGTGGTACATAAAGCTGAGTAACATAAACGCTAGCAAGAAACATGTTTTATAAATACGCCATTAAACGTAGAAAATCCCAACAAATATAAACGTTTAACAGTAACTCAATGTCCATGCTTTAACATATTCAAAAATATGTTAGTTATCTTTTCGGTTAAACAAAGCAACACTTCATTAAAATTCAACTTCTTTCCAAACGATAAGCATGCATAAATAACGACATTTATGACACTAAAATACGTAGGCCTCATCAAATACTTGACAGCAATAGTGTATAAAGCTCACGAGGCGATAACAAAAAAATGAAAATATCGCGCTCTGATTGGCTCATTATAGCTAGATAACAATATGGCCGCCGGGCGAATAAATGCTTTTATGACCAATATCAAAACATAAATCGACCATTGATGCAAATATTATTTATACTATTATAAGCTACACAGATAAGAGAAGAAAATGATACCAATTTCGTTGGACTTAAAAAAAAAAGAACAAAAAGACCATATCTGCCTAC
>JAVFBZ010173864.1:0-15981 GCA_032466195.1 Katharina tunicata | reverse complement strand
CAAATGTAGTCAGTACTTTGCCTGCTCCCACAAATGTAGTCAGTACTTTGCCTGCTCCCACAAATGTAGTCAGTACTTTGCCTGCTCCCACAAATGTAGTCAGTACTAAGCCTGCTCCCACAAATGTAGTAAGTACTTTGCCTGCTCCCACAAATGTAGTCAGTACTAAGCCTGCTCCCACAAATGTAGTAAGTACTAAGCCTGCTTCCCTAAAATGTAGTAAGTACTAAGCCTGCTTCCCTAAAATGTAGTAAGTACTAAGCCTGCTTCCCTCAAATGTAGTAAGTACTAAGCCTGCTTCCCTCAAATGTAGTAAGTACTAAGCCTGCTTCCCACAAATGTAGTAAGTACTATGTCTGCTCCGTCAAATGTAGTATGAAGAACTAAACCTGCTTCCCACAAATGTAGTAAGTACTAACCTTGCTTCTCACAAATGTAGTGAGTACTTTGCCCTTTATTCCCAGCTAATCTGCAGAATACTTGGCCTGCTCTCCAGTTTAAAAATATGCACGGATTCTAGCCTTATTATTTCCATGGCTTTTCCTCCCTGTTTGTGCATAGCCATTTTACAACAAATATTCATTGTTAACAGTACTATAAAGAATTTGGGGTTAGAATAACAAGTAATTAAGTGCATTGAACATGCACTAAGTGTCAACAAATTTGAGAAAAAGTTTGTTATGCAAATTCGTTTGACTACTTCAGCACTTAATGCTGTAGTATTTCCCTGAAATTTTAAACCCCTCTGAATGTAATTTTCTCTTTGTAGATTGTCAGTGTTAAAAAACAAATTATCCAACAGCGTTGCATTGCCTGTGGCCATAGTGGTATAGTGGACATGAATCATAAACTGACTACATATATCCTGAGAAATCCACCGGATCAGGTACTGTAACAAGATTAGAAGAGAATTTACTGGTGCCTGGGTTGGTTAATACTTAGACTTATAAGGTTCCCTCCAGCTATGCACTGTTAAAAGTGAAATACCCTTGAGTATAACGGTAACATAATCAGTAAGATACATTAGAGAGTAATTTGAACAAACAGTTGAGACACCTGTCACACCCTATATCTGGCAGTTCTGTTTTCTAGCACCTCCGGAAAGATACCATTGTCTAATTACTGACTTACCGTTCTTCTTAATAACTGCACAATGACCGGCACTGAAATGTAGTTCAATGCTTATTCTAATACGTTGTTGGTAGAAATGGGCTTGATGATGAGTAATATATGGATTCCCCTTCACAATTCCTGAGTGACAAAAATCATACTCTGAATAGCTCTGCCATTAAACATCATACTATTTAGTATGTTATGATAATAATGAACCAGTTTATCTACTCTCTGTTTTTGTTTTATTGTCCGAGTCATATCTGTCACAATTTATCGTATCACTTTGAAACACGCACAACTTTCTTCTCTATGTAGATGTGCAACGTGAAACTCTTTTGACGCTATTTATGCAAATTACCTGGAACACATTGCAAATTATTTGGCCATCAAAATTGTTTGTCTATGCAGAGTCAGGGCTGTATCTTGGATACTACATGTATTTACCTTAGGCTTTAGGAAATTGGATGCATCATTCATTTCCATATGCTTAAGTGCAACTTAACATGGAATCCGGAAAATTTTGCATGATGCCTGAAATCAGATTTTTTTATATTTTTTTGTCTCAGTCATTGCTTTATCACTTGAACAAAACGTTTTAATGCTATTTATCTAGGTAAATAAGATGCCCATAAAAATTTGGTCGTCCATGCAAAATCCAAGATCTCGGATTGCTTTTTCTCTTGTTAAAAGTTTTACCAGAATATGCTTAAATATGACGTTCGTCGTTAGGTGTGCAATTGTAACTTAAATAAATTGTTTAAGTTTCTTCAAACTATTCAACGCCGACATAAATGGACATTAATTTTTGAACATGTATGTTTGAATAGGAACCCGGCTCCACTCCGAGTAAGAAGGAAAAGAAGAAGAAAGAAAAACTGAAGAAGGATGAAGAGAAGAAGGGTGAGAATGCAGATAATGGTCAGACAGATAATGCCCAACAGAAAATGGCCTCCCAAAGGGCATCAGGAGGGGTTGTTGATGCTCCACCTGAGGTATTACATACTCTATCCTCGGTGTTTAATTGATAATGTTTATTATTATCCATGTTCATTTTGTAATGCTATGCAACCAGGTCCTGCTACAGAAAATTGCAAATAGCTCTAGTCGAAGCAATCCTCCAAAATTATTCAAGTACGACCGTTGAAATAAAGATATTAAGAACAGTACTATACCATGCATGCCCAAATTTTATAGTAAAGCCTCCCTTCGCCATCCTAACGAGATGTACGTCGAATTTTATCCTCGCCAGCCAACAGTTCAACTTTAACTCTGCCATGTTCTGAATGTAGTACCCCATCCCCCATAATGCACCCCAATATTTGAATCGTGGCAAACATGGTGGAGTTGTATTAAATTCTCAATTGCTCTTCATCTGATTATTTTTGGTCCCTAATTTAATTCAAATTAAGTTTTGAACACCAGATCTAGAATTGGCTTTAGACATGTAAGAAGGTTAGACTTAAACTTTATGATCGTTAAGGCTGAAATGCTTAAATTAGCTAACTCGGCTTGTCCAAATATTAATTGGTGGTATATTGCTGGTCCTCAATCGATCATATCTGTACAAGTTGTGTACGGGGATCACAGGGAGGATGTTTCTAGTTGTGTACGGGGATCACGGGGAGGATGTTTCTAGTTGTGTTTTGGGGATCAAGGGGAGGATGTTTTTAGTTGTGTGCGGGGATCACGGGGAGGATGTTTCTAGTTGTGTTTTGGGGATCACGGGGAGGATGTTTCTAGTTGTGTACGGTGATCACGGGGAGGATGTTTCTAGTTGTGCACAGGGATCACATGGAGGATGTTTCTAGTTATGTACTGGATCACGGGGAGGATGTTTCTAGTTGTGTGCGGTGATCACAGGGAGGATGTTTCTAGTTGTGTACGGGGATCACGGGGAGGATGTTTCTAGTTGTGTACGGGGATCACTGGGAGGATGTTTCTAGTTGTGTGCGGGGATCACAAGGTGGATGTTTCTAGTTGTGTACGGGATCACAAGGAGGATGTTTCTAGTTGTTTCGGGTATCACAGGGAGCATGTTTCTAGTTGTTTCGGGGATCACCGGGAGGATGTTTCTAGTTGTGTATGGGGATCACGGGAAGGAAGTTTCTAGTTGTGTACGAGGATCACTGGGAGGATGTTTCTAGTTGTGTACGGGGAGGATGTTTCTAGTTGTGTACGGGGATCACGGGGAGGATGTTTCTAGTTGTGTACAGGGATCACGGGGAGGATGTTTCTAGTTGTGTACAGGGATCACAGGGAGGATGTTTCTAGTTGTGTACGGGGAGGATGTTTCTAGTTGTGCACGGGGATCACGGGGAGGATGTTTCTAGTTGGGTACGGGGAGGATTTTGCTAGTTAGGTACAAGTTTTCCATCATTTTTCAGTGCTGTGTAAACATCAAGATAAAAAGATATATAAAGTAGTTTGCTTTTTCAGGTAGCGAACAAGGAGGATGAGGATGACTGGGGCGAGGATGTGAGTGAGGATGCTGTCAAACAGAGGATGGAACAACTCACAGACGCTGCCAAAGGTCTTGCCTTCTCAGACGATCTTGAGAAAACGCCACAGGAGAGACTTAACATTATCTACAAACTTGTCGAGGTAAAACAAGCATTCGGGGCAAAGGACATTTTTAGTTGAATTAATGAACTACTGTATCTTTACCCTAGCGTTTTTAAAGTCCCTCACATTTTTGTAGGATGATAGAAGTTCTTGTCCATATGGAAATTAGTATCACTAAGATAAAAAAAAAAAGCAGTTACATGTCTTTAGTTTTTTATACGCCAGACTAAAATGAGTTGTATTATAACATGACCAGTGGTATCAGTCCGGGTGTCTTGGGTTGTATTATTACATGACCAGTGGTATCAGGTCGGGTGTCTTGGGTTGTATTATTACATGACCAGCGGTATCAGTCCGGGTGTCTTGGGTTGTATTATTACATGACCAGCGGTATCAGTCTGGATGTCTTGGTGGACACATTCCCCAGCAACTGATTTGTTCCTTTAGCTATTACCCTAAACCCTCATCAAATTCAACCTCTAAAGGCACAACTTAAAGTAATTTAATGAATGTTTAAGTGTGAATTTAAAAATAAAGCTTACCTTTTCTGGTCTGAACTTCATAAAAATTTCAAAATTGTATGTCTACTCATCTTACTCTTTGCATAAAATGTAGCTTTATAAGTTGTAAAGGGAGTCAAAGTTGTCGAGCATTTAGGGGTAAAGGGAGTCGAAGTTGTCGAGCATTTAGGGTAATTTCATTGGATACTTTATATTTTGTCATTAAATTTTCAATTTGCTTTTTGTTTTTTCACTTCGTTTGTGATATTTAAACAGAAAAAGCTTGGCAATGGTACATTGGTTGGATCAGACAAAGAACTTCTTGCCGAAGCTGAAAGACTGGAGGTGAAGGACAAGTGTCCACTGATCTTTGTGGAGCTCCTGTTAACAGAAAAGATAATACAGGATATTAAAACACACCGCAATCTGTTTCTACGTGTGAGTACAATAGCTTACAACATTGTGACATTTAGATTGTCCCATTAGTTTTGCTGATCAATGTCGTTGTACCTTTGAAATACCTCAACTTTGAGAACGGAGTTGAACACCAATCATGTCAATTCTCTTGAAACCCACACATGCTTTAGTGTAACAGTCCACTCCAGGTTTAACCCCTCAAAAATGCAAAACCTTTAAATAAGATACATGAAAGTCCTAGACAGAGTTTTCTAATTTATGAATGGGTTATGATAATAACACCAGGGCAACCTTGTAGTTTAGTGTGAATGACTCCTGTATCAGCGGCTACTTGTGTATACAAACAGTATTGTTATAGGCGCTGATGGCTGAAGTGAGGTCCCTCTATAATCTGTTTCTAGTCTGAATTCTCGTACAAGCTTATATTGGCTGCCGAGAAAGTTATTTCACAGCCAGCCAGTAAACAACTACGTCCTGAATGACCTCGTGGATTCCCTGTGAAAAGCTCCCTCTGGTGGCCATTCACAGCAAACATCGCTTCATTTATCAGCAGCTGTAACAAAAGGGTAGCGACTGATTCATGAGTGTACGTACAGTGTGTAGAGCGACCTGTAAACAAGAACTTACTCTGGTAACCTTGTTGTGAAGGGCCTTACTTGTGCCTTACTTGTACCTTACACCGGAATTGATTGCTTTCAAGTGTCCTCTTGCGAGCATGGTTGAAGGGCCTTACTTGTACCTTACACCGGAATAGATTGCTACAAAGTGTCCTCTTGCGAGCATGTTTTTTTCTCAATTGATAATTAATATAAGTGATTAATTATGTTTTAATCCGTCAGTTTCTCTCCGACAGTTTTGCCATGAGAATGTGAAAGCTCAGAAATATGTGTTAGGAGGATTAGAACAGCTGATTGGGAACGACCTGAAGGATACCCTTATGGCGAGAGTCCCTGTTATCCTGAAGGCCCTATATGACCTGGATATTCTGGACGAAGAGGTGCTCATTGAGTGGGGCACAAAGGTAAACAGTTTTCTCTTATTTCATGTTAGTTTTGTTCTATAATGTTCTACCGAAGTGGTTCAATACATTTTTATATTCAAATATTGGTTTAAAAATATCTACCTATTTTTGCTACCCCTTGGAGGAGAGGAGGAAACTTGTTCAGGGCAATAGTATACCCATTCTGGCGCACCTAGGGATGAAAGGTCCAAGGTTAATAAGCCCTTCCATTACACAAATAGGGAGGTACAGGTTAGCCATGTCGTAACGATGAACTGCCTGTGCACACCTGATCAAATCAGTTTCTGGCTACTCATTTTTTTTTGTTTACATTCGTGTAATGCAAAAGTAATTAATTTTTAAAAAGTGTTGGATTCAATCGGTATTCATGTGTCAGTCAACAAATTTGTTTACCACATGACTTAGTTCCACGTGTGTGTTGTAGGTATCTAAGAAGTATGTGTCTAAGACCATAGCCCAGGAAATTCATGATAAAGCTCAGCCTTTCATCAACTGGTTAAAAGACGCGGAGGAGGAAGAAGATGAGGATGATGATGATGAAGCTGTGGAGGTAAGCTGTATCTGAGACACAATGTAACATATCACTTAGGCTACACTCATCTCTATGTAGATCTTCATCATAAAAATAATGTCACCGAGAGTTGACAGTTTTGATCGTCTTTGAACCATATGTCAGACTCCTACCCATATAGGTCTCCACTAACTAGACCAGAAATGTTACTGTATTTTGCAAATTGTTATAAATAGCAACTTTTTGCTCTTTCCCCCAAATTACAATAAAGTAGGCCAATGGTTGGTGGGAGCTTGTTGTGAGCAGGTGCTCTCTGAGCTAAGACAATTTGTTGTGAGCAGGTGCTCTCTGAGCTAAGACAATTTGTTGTGAGCAGGTGCTCTCTGATCTAAGACAATTTGTTGTGAGCAGGTGCTCTCTGAGTTAAGACAATTTGTTGTGAGCAGGTGCTCTCTGAGTTAAGACAATTTGTTGTGAGCAGGTGCTCTCTGAGCTAAGACAATTTGTTGTGACCAGGTGCTCTCTGAGCTAAGACAATTTGTTATGACCAGGTGCTCTCTGAGCTAAGACAATTTGTTGTGACCAGGTGTTCTCTGAGCTAAGACAATTTGTTGTGACCAGGTGTTCTCTGAGCTAAGACAATTTGTTGTGACCAGGTGCTCTCTGAGCTAAGGCAATTTGTTGTGACCAGGTGCTCTCTGAGCTTAGACAATTTGTTGTGTGTAGTTGAGGATGGTTTACTTCACCAATTGAGCTAGTGTAAAAGTGAAAAAAACTGAAACAAATCAAACAAACAGCTTGTCTCCACGTGAAAAGGATACCACCAAACCAACTTCATGACTGTTCATACATGGAGTTCGTGAAATGTTTTTGAAAGCTTAGTCAATAAATGTAAATTCTGCTTGCAGGTTGCGTTCTCGACCACTGGTAGAGTTGGTGCACAGCCAGTCGAAGAAGAGAAAAAAGTGGATCCAGAAGATGACTTTGACATCGATGCCATTTAAATCAATGCCATTTCATGATGGGTTCTAACGGATTTCAGTTGTAGCGGTTCAATTGTACCACGCGATTTTGATTACTGTTCACATCTATTTTGATATCAGTGATTGTGATTTGGTATATGAAGCTGGCCACTTTGAAATTACTCTGTCATAATGTGGTCGAATAAGTTGATCAAAAGAAGCTGTGCAAAATAAACTCCAACCGACGGGGTTGTTCGCCTGAAATCTTCATAATTATTCCTATTTATATACATAGAGACTAGAATCCTACTTGTGTACATATATAAATATAATGGATATTAGCACCAGACAGAGTTATACATGTACCCAGATTTTGTGAAATGTACAAAAGTGCTATAATTTAAATTCAAGAATAGTGGTATCACTAGATCGATTTGGAGGTGTTATAAATGTATTAAGCTTTGCCTTTGCTGGACCCATTGTTACAACAATTTACCTGGATATGTTTCAGCGTAGGTCTGCTTCTCTTTGTTAATTTTTAGGAGAGAACTGAATTTGTATAAAAGAAAAAAATGTGGGGAAAAGAAATACTTAAATATAAATATTCTATTGCTGATTGTGTTGACTATGTGCCTTTTTATAGTAGTCACTTGCCAGGTAACATGATCTATGCTTAAGAGTTGTAAAGAGAAAGGAAATTCAAATGTTTTGTTAGTACACATGATGTATAAAACTGTGATTGCTCACGTCAGAGGTTACATGTTTGTCTGGATGTTCTTTTTAAATATTACACTTAAAGGTATAGGCTTATTGTTTGTGTTAAAGACATACAACATTCTTGATTTACTTCTTTGTCTATTACGAATAAGTATAGTGTGGTTTGATTTTGGTCAAATTGATAAATTAATGGTGAAAATTCTTGGCAACATGTAGATTGCTCTGAAGTTGCAAATTGCGACTTTGGATTTTGCAAACGGTAAACATGTCCCTTGAGAAATAAATGTTCAATTATCTTCAAGCGTAACAGATTGTGTTGAAATTGCCTTACATTTATTGATGAAATATTGCTTTACATTTATTTGTGATGCATCCCGTATTTGTCCATTAAGAACTGGAACTTCTACACTAAAAGTTTGTTATTACACAAAGTTTAAACAGTTTTGGTTGCCATTGATGTTGTCAATAATTTACTTTACACCTGAGCCGGCTCACCGCTGAATGAATGGAATAACCTTAACCGCCCATAATACAAACAACAAAGGAAAAGAAATCATTACCAGTGTTAATCATCAACTCAATACATCGTTTACCTGAATTTTTCTTTAAAATTTCTATGGTTCTTCACAGGCCGGAAATATCCCATATTGCTTCTACCATTTGTAACTAGAAGACTAGTGAAGTTACCCTATATAATTTGTTTTGTTGAAAGTTTTATAATATTTGATATAAAGTAGAAAAGTAAATTGGTATAAAAAATATTTTAGCCGTAGTCAAAGATGGCGCTCATGAACTGATGTTCTCAAGTTTAAGATTCTCTGTATCTGTGGCTAATACCTCTGATCAGTCGCAGATGTGCGCATATTGAACCAACTGGGTGCAACTAGTCGTCGACGATAGCAGCAAATTAAAACATGTTCTGCTCGCCTGAGTGTGAGGACCAAGTTTTCCCGCCGATCAGTCGCGACTCATCTAGTATAATACGCTTGGTTTAAAAGCTTAAACTTTAAAACCGGTTGTTTTCTATTTAAATTGATGATCCAAAACTGCTAATTTTGTCCAGTTCCTTGTTGACGGTGTGAAGTGGGAGAAGGAAACCAAAGGATCCCCTTAAAGCGGTTTTCGCGATGATGACGACGGTCTTCCTTGAGATCAACGCCGAACAGCTAAAAAAAAGTAAACCTGTTAGAACTCTTACTTGGCTAAAGCGCCCTGTCTTTTCATTTAACGCCATCGTGAAAAACGCAATGATTCGCCTACATTATGGCTTTCAGTCCACTGGGGCACACTTCATTGATATTGCAGATATTAAACTTGACATCAATGACATATCCGATATCAATGAGCACTGACAACCCAAATCTGACCATCAAGGGGACTGGTTCGTATACAGGTGATTATGCCTGTGTTGCAGGGACGATTGGACATAAAATACTGAATGGAGTTCGCAGACTTGAACTCAAAAACAAGATCGTCGCCATTGAATGTCGTGGGAGAAACACGTATAACACTAGCAAGAGACAATCGTTCTTTTGCGTTCGAAGGATTAGTTCTCGAAAATGTGGACGTCAAATGCTCGCCGGAACCCCTTTCATGGAGCACAACGATATAAGAGTGCCTCCCCAAACGCCAGGTAACTGTCGGCGATAATACATCAACACGTATGGTTCTACTGGGAAGTTGCCCTTATCACTCAGTTTGCCGAGCACCTGAACATGCAACCACTCTTTGGCCTGGCGAGCATATTGAACTCGTCCTTTCACACGTAATCTCGACACTTTTGCTCTTGAACCCCGCTACGACACTCCTCGATAACTCACAAATGTCTCCAAACTGGCCTCCACCCAGCCTCCTTACAAGCGTCTCTCGAAGAATAAGAATCCCAAATATGACAAGAAACCGACAACAAATAAAGCAAGATGAAATTTTTTGCCAGGTCCGCCCAGAATTTTTCCCTTCCACCACCAGTACCGATACACACAAAGACCATCAAACTCCAGTTGATCATCAAAACCTACCCTGTCCCCAAAGACCACCCTTTCAGGCAAATGCACCTGTTAACAACTCAGCCTCAGTCTCACTGGATCAAGATAATATATTATCCACAGAGGCTAAATCGAAATGCACAGCACTTCTAGCAGTTTGACGACGTGTTGGACCCACAATTTTGCGTCTATAATGGCAACTCGGGCCCGTTCCAAGCCGTGGTTAACGTATAGGTCCCGTCAAACCACCACAGCGCAAGTGTCGCCTCCCACCCACAGTACTCTAGAAACAAACTAGTGGAGCTCCAACAAAAATTCGGCCACCTTACCGACATGGGCGTTTTTGCTAGACCGGAAGACATTGACATGCAAGTAGAGTATCTCAACCCATCTTTCCTTATCAAAAAGCAAAATGGTGGAACACGCTTGATGACAGCATTCGATGTCGATTCTATACTGAGGCAGGTGGCACAATGGAGATACATTATTTCGACCGGTTTAACCAGCGCATTCTATCAAATACCATTGGCCTGTTCATCGATGAAATGTACTGGGGTGTGGCAACCCGTTTCAAGTGTGTACGAGTTTACACGTGCTGTGCTTTGGGTATGCCTGGCTTGGAAACGGCCCTGGAAGAGCTGATGTGCCGTGTACTTGGTGACCTTTTACAAGAGGGTCTTGTGGCTAAACTAGCAGACGATTTGTACTGTGGCGCTGATTCTATTTCCCAATTACTTAGCAACTGGAAACGTGTCCTAGAAACCCACCGCTGGATGCCAGTCCAAAGATAAGATCGTTTGGACGGACGCATAGAGCTTTCAACACAGCCTAAGAAGCTTAAATAGCTGCAAACCAATTCATAAATTTACCCCACAGAGACGACCGACTATGGATAGTGACCGACTGGGCTGTAAAAAAACACGGAATAGGAGCGACGCTATATATTACCAGGGACAACAAACCACTACTCGTCGGTTTCTTCAGCGCCAAACAATATACGAGGTAGACAATTAGCATGGCTTCCGTGTGAAATTGAGGTCCTGTCAATCGGAGTTGCCACCAAACACTTCAGCCCGTACATAATACAGTCACAACACCCAACATGCATTCTCACCAACAGTGAACTATGTGTTCTGGTCCATGAACAACTGTGCCGCGTCGAATTTTCAGCCAGTCCTGAGTTGCGACATTCCTGTCTATTGCCTGCAGGTATCACGTCTCCATTCGACATCTTGCTAGTTCAGCTAATATACCACCGGACTTCGCCAGCCCAAACGCCCACCATTTCCCCCCAAGACATCATATAAGATCACACAAAACTGCCATTCACAGGCCGATCAAACTTGGCGCACCATTCAAAGCGAGTGTAGCGATCTACGACGTACACACGCCCATCTTTAACAAGACACAAGACCTTCCAAACAATTGACCAATATCAAAGACGTCAAACGGTATCTCGACGTCGTCACGATTGCCAAAGACGGGTTACTGGTCGTCCGCCGAACGGACACTCTTGCTCAAAGGCGAGAATGTATCGTCATCCCACGCCAAGTTCTAGATAAACTCACCACGTCTCTCGACGTACGCCTGAACCACTAATCTTCTCACCAGTTAAAAACTCATCATGCTCCGATTTTTACTTGCTCTCAACATGGACAAATCCATCGACCATGTAACATCTCAGTGTTCATCATTGTGCCTCCCAGCGCAAGGTACAACACACCGTTATAGAACAAACAACGTCTTCCCTCACTAAATCCGTTGGTGCCTCATTTTTAGCAGGCGTGCTCAAACGCGAACGCCAGCTTATTATCGTCCTAAGAGAATGCGTAACATCATACACAGTTGCTTATCTAGGATGAGCGACGCGACACCCTTCGAGATGCTCTCATCCAGTCATATGTCGACATCAGACATCCAGACAGACCACCGGTTGTCATCAGAACTGACCCTTCCCCAGGTTCCAATGCTCTGAGTACGGATAACATACTAAGGCATCATCGCTTACATATTGAAGTTGGTCGTGTTAAAATGTGAACAAAAACACCATTGCTGAAGGAGCCATCCAAAAGCTAGAGGACGAGATCTTAAAATTGGAATCCAAAGGACGCTCGACAACGCTCGTATTACTTTCGATCGCAATTGCCAATTTAAACACCCGTGTACGTCGAAGAGGTTTCTCCGCCCGTGAAATGTGGACCCAACGAGACCAATTCAGTAACGCTCAAATTCCTCAGACTGACCAACAGATGATACAGGAACAACATGCTCAACGCAAGTTAAATCATTCTTGAAGTGAAAATTCGAAAGACCCCAACGGTAAAATGCCCACCCGTCGATGGTCGTAATAAGACACCTGGCAGAGACCGTTACTTGGTTGTCTCCACAGACGGCTCCACAGGACAGAGAAAGCTCCTTCATTATTTTAGGACTTTGTTCTTTTAGCATCACATAATCCATTGAGATGTGACATGTTTAGCTTGATTATGGGGCAGAATAATCCCGAGGACTGATGGCAGTCTATCCAGTGATGGCTCTCTCCGAATCATTATTATAACTAAATGGGCTGGATATCTTGTAGCCCACATGTTTAAATACACTGGTCAATGGACATTTTTCTCGATTAACAGTTACATGTTTCTCTTTTATTCACCGTTTTGATTTTTAACTTCCATTTAAATTAACGCATTTTCAATTTCCCTTTGCAA
This sequence comes from Katharina tunicata, assembly GCA_032466195.1. Lineage (NCBI taxonomy): Eukaryota > Metazoa > Mollusca > Polyplacophora > Chitonida > Mopaliidae > Katharina > Katharina tunicata. The sequence goes on along the minus strand of JAVFBZ010173864.1, from coordinate 3,485 downwards.
AAAAAGGAGAAGAACAAAAGGGCGGTAACGCAAATATTCATTGCTGATTATAATTTCTAACGCACGTGCATTTGTTTGTGAACAATCCCACATGATCAAGCATGTGACGTTGGAGTATTGTTGCGTCTTGGCTACAATAAACCCTGGTTAAATTTCGACGACTTTATTTGAGTTTGATAGGATATTCATCGCAGGTAGAATTGTGTTCGTGTCATTCCAGAACCCGGGGTTCCACAAGTCTGCACGTCCCACCCTGTCCCACGCATGCTCAATTGGATTTTGGGGTTAAGCTCGCAGGCCATTCCATCTCCAGCCGTCTGGCTAAGGGCAGTTTGTTTCAAGTTTACATTCATGCTGTCATACTTATCACTGGAGGAACATTATCTTTCCAACAGCAAAAGCACTAAATTAGTGACTACACGTACATGTTGTGGTTGTTTAGATGCGCTGTCTAATGTTGGAATACATCGCCGCCATAAAGGTAAAATACCCTTGAGCACTGCGTTAAACACCAATCAATCAATCAATCACTCATTCCATCTCCAGGTAATCTTTCACTACCCTTATCCAATGTGGACAAGCATTGTCATCCATCAGAATAAACTGTGTTAATTGCACCAGCAAATTATAAGCTGACAATGAGATAGAGAATTACATCCCTGCAACGAGCTGCACTCCGCATTCCATGCCTAAGGACATGAAGAGGTGTTCTTCCAGCCATGGATATGCCAGACCATCTCACAACCTATAGGCCTACACGTCATACACGCGCAGAATATGAGACACGTGTTAAGGAGGCATGAATTATTCATACACCCAATTTGTTTCCCCAAAATGTAATAATTCGTTGACCAGTTGGTCAAAGCAAATATCCCTATCCAATAAAAGTAGTATATATTGGATTAAGCCTCCAGTACCGATTACAACTCAGTCCTACTGAAAGCAGCATGTAGGCCTACAAAAACGTAACAAAAAACAAACCGCAGCTTTTACAGCAATTTCAAAAACTTCAAACGAACGATCAATAACCAGACTCCTCGTCAAGCTTGTATTCAAAATCTCGGATGTTAAATTTTATTGCTAAAATTGCATCAAAGCCTTTTTTATTCACAGGGATTAGGCCTACACAACAATAAACGGTAAGGGTTCAATTTTCGCGACATATATTGAGTTCAATTATGCTCAAAACCATCCATCATTTAGGGTCATCGGTGAATTTAAATAATTAATCACACATCATTTTTGTTTTCATTTTGAAACTGATTGGTTAATGGAGTTTAAAGCCGTGCTCAAGGGCAATTCACTTATATGACGGCGGCGCACTCCAACAGTAGGCTCTAGGGAGAGCATCAAAATAACCAAACAATTTGAAGTCAGTTCATGTATTTTTTTGTAGGGAGCACATTATTCCCCCCCAGTTCTCTGTATTTAAGCATGAATGCCTGTTCTGTTGAGACATTGCTACTGATTGACCAGAGGCTCCAGCTTAAAACACGGAAACAAATTTATGATAAATTGTAATATCTGATTCACATATAAGTAATGTAACACCTAAGGATTTACATACACTGCAGGTTTACAGTGTTTTAAATTAACGGTACTAAATAGGCGTATATATCCACTATACAAATCGCACTGTATGGTATTTCTCTTACACGAGCATAAGATCGAGTTACAGGGCGATGAAATATGTTTCTGTGGTTATATGTTAATTTCTACATAGTTGGTATAGTTACCAATATTCGAAGATCACATTTCTCCATCTTGTGTTCTGAGCTGCTCAAAATATAGTTACTACCATCACAAAAACACCTTCATTTGAACTTTCAGCCGTCTATAGCAGAGTGGTCATTCCTGGAGAGTGTCAGGAGCGACAACTCTGGTACAACTTACTGACAGTTACTGCCCTTTCAGAATCGCCGATCTACAGAAGTAAAAAAAAGCTCCAACAAAAACCGTAGAGGACAAAAATAATTGGATAAATAGATAGCATAATGGTAGTGAAAATCTACTGGTGTCAGTTTAGTTATTTTTAACAATTCTACTCTCTAACAAAACATACAAATATTTTACAATGTATGGTTACATTTCTAAGGCGTGCATAATTATTGCTTTGTTAGTGATTAATTTAAGGTATATTATCACATTTGACAGCATTGCATAGGCCTACTCCTTTTAGATAGGACACTGGCGACGCTATCTTAAGAATTCGTTAAGTTACATGATTTAAACGTTCAACAGTTGGTTTGTGTTGCGTGAGCCGTCGCTGTTTTCTCTAGCTGTTCCAAATGTCCATCCAATTCGGAGATGTGCCAAATAATTCCTCAATCCCGAAGTTAATAACTGAGCTTTACAGAGCGGGTACAGTCTCAGGAAACACCGATTAAGTTCCGTAAAGAGAGCGGTGTCGGGGCGAGTCGGGTTGGTTCACATTATTTTTCAGTGTGCAGCCAAATTCAACACAAAAAGCGACAGTAGGCTACCGGACTCTATGTAAGTAGAGATAGATTCGTATGGCCAGAGTAATTCTTGATGAAGTCGATGGCACGAAGATAAGCCTTTTCGCTGCAATCCTTAAAGTGACCTGCAGAATAATAATGAAAAATACATTTATAAACAATTTACAAAGCGCAATGTGTCATAAATTCCAAGATTTCCACTGGTAAAATAGTATAAGCATTTCGCCATATTTTGCCAAGAAATGGCGAGAAAGTGAAAAAGGTGGCCCACAAATTTATTACCTTTACCGGTACATGTTAGAATTAGAGACCAATAAGGCGAACAGAGAGATATGAATACAGATGACAATTTCGTCTTTTGTTTTTATGTCAATGTATAGCCCTATGTCAATGTAATAGCCCTATGTCAATGTATAGCCCTATGTTTCAATAGACATTTCTCAAAATTGGATGCATAGCATCAAATACGTTTGATCCACGTGCAAGGTATTATGAATGACACTCTCAATGGGGGTCCTATATCCGGACATTCGAAATCAACTGACATCACTCAAGATCGAGTCTAAAGCTCCAACCGTGTGGTTATTCTACCTGGAAGACTGAAGAACACGTGGCAGGCCCCTTTAATTCCAATCAGTGTGGTCCGCACTTTGGCCGCTTTCAACTTTTTACAATATTCTATGGAAAAAGAGAAATGGTCCGTAGATTAATACATGTTGAACAGCTTACTAACTCTTTTCATTCCATGGTACAGGATATTGAACATGGAGGTCTAAAAATGTTGAATATATATACATGGTTTACAGCTGCTCGACTCAAGTGGATCAGTAGAATTCTTAATTCAGGTGAAGACACTTGGGCAAGACTACCAAAATGCTACTTTAATTATTATTAACTTTATTAAAAATTCGTACATTGTTACCACGCATAAGAGAAAGAACATTCATTAAAAAAAATCCATCCTTTTATCGAACTATACTGTCTGATTGGCTTGAATTAAGAAACGATTCATTTGAAACTTGTAGA
>JAVFBZ010173863.1:0-36349 GCA_032466195.1 Katharina tunicata | reverse complement strand
TAATTCTGCCATTGAATACTATACTGTATATCACTGTTATTGTTGTTGTTATTTTACAATAAATATTGTAAATATATTAAGTCGCTGATCGTTTTCTTTCTGTTTGGTGTCTACCGTAACAATTGGCACCAGTGTAGTGCAAGTATAGCTTGCTCCTCGGAAAACAGTGTAGATATCGTGCAATAGTTGATGCAAATGATTCGAATCACCGCTACAAAATAACATCACCTAAAGAGGCCTCATAGAGTTGTCATTATAGCCATATATTATCCTGAAGCGTACATGGAAGTCCAAATGACCTAAATGAACGCATGTGTTCCTTTCAGTTATTGGTAATTTTTATTCTTGTTGAATAAATGGAATGAAAGATGCAAATTTAACGACTTTTAAATAACCCCGAAGCGCTGGTTTAAGCACAATTTATAAAATGTACACAACAAAACAGAGATTGCATAGCTGTGAACAGCCATACGACAACCAACCGTATTGCCAAAAGATCAGACTATCGACAAAGGGAGACATATGGATTTCACTTAGTGCGTTCTGATCATTCAATACTGAAGTTCACGAAGCAACTTGACGCTTAACCTTCCACGGCGTTTCTAGCAGCTTTACCCATCTGTGTGCACAAACTCCAGTAACTGTGCAATCCATACACGTCTTTCAACAATGATTGAATTTCTCAGCGAGGCAAAAAAACAAAACTACTGTCGAAATTTAATCGATAGGATTTATCTTTACTATCAACAACCTTAGAAACTCTTCAACTAGATTTGGAATATTCAATGAATCGGCAATCGTCTTACATTTAAATTAAATCACTACTAAATTAAATATATGGGCTAATGTAATGTATTCTTTGTGACCCATAAATTCATAGAAAATTGAACATTTCACAACCCCGCTTAAGTATCTTTTATTTTCTAAGAACCTATTTATATTACTGGAAAATAAAAAAAACAATGTTTTTGTTTCTCCCTGATCTCCGTATTCTTAAATGCATGGTTTTTAAGCAAATGCAATACAAATGTTTACAATAAGGGGATATAACTACATTTTTATTCCAATATTTGACCGATTTACCCCCTCTTTTTTACAAATACAGCCAAGAAACATACGCGAGAACTGACGTCTCGCTGATTTGCAAAATGTCAAATTCAAGAATTTCAGTTAGTAAGATAACTCTGCGCTTAGCCGCGAATTGTCAGTATAGCACTTTTTAAAAACTTTTTCTTTGTCAACAATAACATGCTCCTGAACAAAAGCTGAAATTCAATACGTTTTTTACCTTTCTCTTGGAAAATCTAACGCACTAGTCAATAGCCCCTTTCGCTCTTTTAAGATCTAAAAGGAATATCCTGAAGATCGCTGAATAGATCTGTCATTAAATAACAAGACAGTTTCTACCAATGCTATTCCCTGTGACTCAAAAGAAATGTAGTTACAGTTTCGACGAATCGTATTCCCTGTGACTCAAACACAGTGTAGTTAAGGGCGTGAAAATTACTTCCATGGGACGTAGTTTCAAATTAGGCTTGTTACATTTATGCGATTGAGATGAATCTCAAAGCCGCAGTGTCAGTAACTAATTTTCGGTGAAACTATATACGGTATAACCGTGTAAGGGTCATTGTCGCCGTCCAAATCAATAACAGGTCATCGGCCGTTCTTCCTATCCCGTTTGCACCAGAAGATTTGTCTTGGAACAGTAAGCTCAAAGCTGTAACAAGTATGAATAGGTATATTCATCACCGAACATTCATTGATCACCTTAATCCTTTAGCCTTAGGCATTTGAAACCGTTGGTGTTCGTTTCTGCTTGGATTTGGATTCTGCGTAATCCTTTCAAAGTTTTATAATAGTTCCACACATATCTACAGCTGTGTCAATGCTCTCCAAACATGGCGACAACGTTTTTCTCCACCAGTATTTAAATTGCTGCTTTTTTCCATGACTTATAGCTCAAAACATCCGTCTGGGAGCCCATTAGTGCTGCCTTTATAGTGATGGCATTTGGATAAAGCTCTAAGTGTATTATTTGTTTGCAAATAAGCCAGTTCATTATGCAATCTGGGAACCCCATTTATGTTGCTATGAGACAGTCGTAGAGAAAGTTTTCACAAAGTCTCAAAGGATAACAAACTTTACACATTTTCGTTTGATCTAAAATCAATGCCATAGTTCTCAATCAATAATAATCGCAATGTACCTTTCAGTCAAGCTGTCGCTGTAAAAAGTCGCCGTGAAGATCAGTCATGTTGTCCGTATAAAAAAATATTTGGGTTAGGTTCAAAACAAAAAAAGGTAGAACGTCGACACAATTTCATTACGCATACATTCAGTAAGTAGTCGTTCAATGGTGGGTAATGGTTTGACCCAAATCTACTTTTAGGTCATGCTGAAGTCAATACAGACGTTGACCATGTCAGAAAATATTTACAGTATGTTAAAACTAAGTCAGGTCCAGATGATCAGAGAGTTTGGGGTACTTACACGAATTCTATAATTATAGCCATTTGATTTCTTTCTCGTTTCGTGAATGGGACGATTTTATCCCATGAGCTATTTCTCAGTCAAGTAGAAGTCAATAAAGCTATCTTGGAACCATGTCATGTGGCCCTGTGAGATAGCCTTTAGCGAAAGCTCCAACAAAATCAGTGAATTCACAAACGAACACAGGCGTTCAACATACTTTCGCGTTGACAAAAATTCATTGATTACGTTCTCGTTGGCTAATGCGGACGCTTTTATCCAATGGTTTTTCAGAATCGACATTTCAGAGAAGCCAAAGTCAATACGGCGTTTTGAAGTTGACTCCAGTTGCCCCTTGATAAAAGCTTTACAGAGCTGAAGATACTTCTATTCCGACATACAGTCAATTATTGCCATCTCTTCGGTTCATTGAGACTGTTTTGATCCCATGGACTATCGGTAGCTACTTTGAGCCATGCTGAATTCAATACAGTCGCCTGCAGGTCTTGTCGTGTTGTCTTCAGCAAAATCACAAAGCTAAAATTCCAACGCTGACAGAATGGGCTGCAAATAAGCAGAAACGTTTGGCATATTGCCATATAGGCCTGTGGGCATCGGCTATGTTCTCATTATACGATTGGGGCGATTTTAGACCACGAATATCCATCGTTATTTTTCAATCAAGCAAAAGTCAGTACAGCTGCCTCGGGGCCAATCGTGTTTCTCTTAAAGAAACCCGTTAAAAGCGAAGGCTCCAAAAAGGTCAGATGATAAAATAAATACAGACGTTTAACATTCTTCCCCACAAACTTGCAGTCATTGATTATGTTCTAGCTCTGTGACTGGCACGACATTTAGACTGAAGTCAATATTATACAGCTGTCATATCATGTTGTCATTAGATAAAATCTTTAGCGATAGTCAGGTTTGTTCTTAACGGAACAAAACCGTTGACGATTTGTCTGTCTCTACCAAAGACTTACTACGCCATCCAACTGTTTTATGTTCATATGGACTGAACTTGTCATTTGGTGCATATAGCAAAGTTACCATTTGAAGATATAAAACAATCTGTGATAGTCTTAATTCGGTTAAGATATTCGGAATTCTTCTAACAGAAGTTTAAGGTATCGTAATGGGTCCCACTTGTGCTTAATGGGAATGTTCCTGTTTTTAACACTCAGTCAAGAGCTGAAGGGATTAGTGACAGATAAATAATTCACGTCGTGTGTATGTTACTATGAATTCCCTATTTCGCAGTATTACTAACAGGTTTTAATGAAATGTTATGCAAATTCAGTTCAAAGGCCTGTTGGATCAATACTGCTGTTGTGAGACATGACATATTGAGAGAGGATTCTCAAAATGGTGAAATATTTTTATTTACTCAGTAACTGAGGCAACGTTGTTAATTTTTGTTATTTTCCGGCAACTTTTTTTGTTTGGTCTTTGATTCATTGATTGATTGATTGGAGTTTAATGCCGTGCTCAAGGTTATATCACACATATGATATCACGCAGTGTATTCCAACAGTAGAAAGCGACTCTTACACAACCAAACAGTGTCAATTCACTTCAACAAAACGTCTGGTGGAAAGATAATGTTCCTGAAGGGCAGAGTATGACAACATGAACTCGAAACATACTGTGCTATGCTTGATTTGGACATCAAGCAACTCCATTCAGCATTTCATTAGATTACACAACACTTGCAAATGAATACGAGAGCTTCGTCATTCGGATAAAAGCTTTATTATCAGATCATGTACATCGAGATTGTTATTCAACAGATGCTCTGAAGTCCTAACATAATAGTTTAAGAAAGCCGAGGTTTGGTGGGACATATGAACTAACTCAAATAGAAAGGTTATCAGTTTACAATAGTTTCTACTGATAAGATTATGTGTAATACTACGGTTTCAAGGTGTCTCACAACTAGGGAAATGTACGACGAAGCGCCTTGACGTCTCAGGTGTGTAAAAGGTAAATATGGATATTTAATTGGAGCCATAGCATCGATCTATTTCCGGTCTATAATTACATTCTATAAGAAACCCGCGTTTAAGAATAGCCCACTGAAAACACAAGGTTAGATCCAGGTCAATGGATTATGGTTTGCTGTTTATTGATATCAACAAAGGCCAAGTAGAATGGTCTTTCACAAGAGTTTATGGCGTTTGCTGGTCCTACTCAATCCGCCTATATAATAATTTATTTGATTTATATTTAACGTCGTATTTAAGGGTATTTCACTTATAATCACGACTTGCGTTGTCGGCACATGGTGGAAAACCAGGAAGAAACCTCGTAAAAGCCACTCTCGGTAGCCACCCTCATATGCTTGTCGACAGTGAGATTCGAATCTATACCGGCTACAGGAAAGGGGACTCTGCAACCCAACGCCCAAACAACTGAACTACGAAGCGGCACTCGCATAAATGAGAAGGTTTCCCGTTTAAAATAATTCTTTATTCTGATTTGGTTATGTTTAAAACCATTAAAAGTTGACGTCTTATAACTTAGGCAATGTTAAATTAACAAGAGAAAAGCAATCACAGCCACTATGCCGCCTCCTAATCCCCAGGGACTACAAACACTTTATACGATGCCAAACAAAAGCTGTATTTACTTTGTAACCGAGCAGAAACTGTGTAGCAACCAAGATGAGACATCTTTATCATGTTTCTTTTTTTCCATTTATAATTTAATCATTTATGTGAATAATTGGGGAATTTTTGCTACTTTCCCATCTGCACATTGGAAAAAACTGCGGTATACAAATTTCAAAAGCTTAAAGTCACATACGCACCCAAAATTAGGATTTTTCAACTAATTCCGTTTGCCTTGATTTTTACAAGATTTGATGTTTGTTCAAAAATTAAAACAGTCACGTTAAAATAAAAAGTATTCATTGGGTACAAAGCTTGTACGGACCAGGAGAAATCTAGCAGTTATTCGAATTTAACGAAAAGAGGGCTGGCCATATTTGCTCACAATGACTTTGATCCAGCCGCGGTGAATGACCTTGTTTGTAACGATCCAACATTTTGAACCTTGTAAGGGGTGTGGCTAACACGGTTGCCTAGGAGTGACGTCGGTACATCAAAGTGTGTCAGATCTGTGACAGCAGATTGACACATTTCCAATTAAAAATTCAGGCAGAACCTTCAGAATTTTCAGATTGTTTTACTTTTACCAGGCTTTTAAGCTACCTTCACCTTCGAATCTGGAGTAGAATAAACGGAATACCTCTAACTTTTCCTTTTTGATGAAAATATAAATAATTCATGTGATTCTGTGAAAACTCAAAATACAGAATATTTGGGTGCGTATGTGACTTTAAGTTACTAATATATCAGCCAAGACACAGTCCGAACAATTTACACGGACATATCACGAAATTTTAAGGGCAGTTCGTTTACATAATTCAGTAAATGCGTTTTAAGTTTTAGATCTACACATAGTAAAACATTGTGTTTGAGTCTTAAAGACAGCTTATTTGCATAAAGTATCTGGAAATGTGCACGATGACTACTACGTTGCAAATTTTAATATGGAAAAATGTAGTATGCAAGTTTCAAAAGTTTTAGTTAAATAACAGCGAGCTTATTTGCATATTTTCTGTGAAAATTTGCACAATGTCACTCATCTTCAAACCGAGAAGACCGTTGTGTATAAATTACAAGGTGATAAGACCGAAAAATGACGGACAGCTGACTATCTTTGTTTGTGGAAGTGTGCGCAATTCCGTGAAATATTTTCTACCTTGCACATCTGCATACGTAGAAGATTAGTCAGTTTGAATGAAATTGTATGCCGTACATAATTATTTTATCGACAAAGGGCACATAAATCAGAAACCATTCAGTATATCTGCACATTTATCTTCAGATTAAAAGAAATACAAATTGCTTGCTTAAATCGAGAATATGCTTTGTTGAATCTTGACAAATGCTTGTTTAATCACAGGAGCCAATTAAACTCGAGTGCTTTTCTAATCAGTCATCAATATGAAGAAACAGCTGTCATTAAAGGTCAAATCACTGGAAACAGATGTAAAATTGATCCAAGAAAAAGCTATGTGAATCCCTCGCCAGGGGACTACTTGACTACGGTACCTTGACAAACTCATTTTCTTTCCGATGATCTAGTGAAAGCTTAATTAAAAATTTCGTTTCTTCTTAAAGTGTACAGGCTCAGTTTTCGGCCATGAGCTGCTAAGTTATATCTTAATGTTTGTTAAATGAACCAGCTACAGTCTATGCCATAATCACCAAAGAATAATGAAGCACGGATAATACATATCGACATCATAATATCATACATAACTACTTAATGATAAAACCTGTATCGCTCTGTAGGTCGGGGATACATTCTGTGAACTCTGCACGCTGTTTTTGGAGGCAGTTCCCCCGGTTTTAAACCGTTTTGACTAAATGCTGGAATACATAGAACGTTGGTATTTCTCAGGTAGATCGTTTTGTAGTGGTGTGATTGACTGCTAATGAGATAATACAAACTACAATGCAGGTTTTAACGGAAATGCAAAACGATGCCTCCTTAAATCACAAGACGAATTCAATTGACAAAGAAACCTTATGCTCATTGATTAAGGCACAGCCGTGATAACCCCCCAATATGAGATTGAAATCACAGATAGAGAAAAGAGCTTCAGCGAATGACGTCATTTTGATCATGATTCGAGAAACGGGCTACAAATCCTTGGTAACTCATTGGATATAAAAAAAGCCATCAAATTCTGTAATAGGCAAACAAACTTTCACAAGTCGATGTCTTGTCAGCATATCAATTTGCTTCGAGGGTAAAATACTCTCTGAACGAAAATCGTTAATGTACATATTTAACCTAATGTACAGAATCGACCAAAATGCCCAAGCCACAAACTGTAATATGTTTATCAAACTTTCGGCTATTGCCATTGTGTATGCGACTGTTAGGGTTCGTTGACGCAACTGGCAGTCTTGTCAAACCACATTACAAATCTAATTTCCACTAAGAAAAACAAAATTCTCACACTGCCTGGTTAAAAACATCCTCTCGTGCTGAAAGGCTCTAACCGGTTCGATAGGGTTCACAGTCCATCAACAGATGTAAAGCCTTCTGTCACAAAAATCTCAACTGGATCGCAAGTCGGCTAATTTATTCAAAACGCATGTTACATAACACATATCTCACAGATTATGATACAAAGCTCCTACATTTGAATGTCATCATATTATGTAATTGGTTTCTTGTATCAAATCGTACGGATGAACTACAATACCAGCAACAAATGTTTTCAGTCAAGAGTCCGATTATTTGCTTCGTGAACATATATAACAGCATCTACAGAATCCACAGTGACACACAAACCTGTTATCAGGTTACAAGGACACCAAGTTACAGCTATCGCAAAATCATTAAAGATTTTACAGACTGGAATCATTTGCGTCTCTGTGTTTAAACCGTAATTGGAATCTAATTTCCACATTCCGAACATTTATTTTCCAACTTGTCAATAAATATCTGCCTTCATACCTAAATATATCTTGACAAGTTGACAACTAAATTAACTCACAATTGAATAAAATGTACACAATCAACGGGAATAATCTACCCAAACTGTAACCTATCTATAAGACTTCGGACAACAAATATTTGAGCTAAATTACACCAGTTAAGGCCGACTTTACTGTAGATTCACCAGCTTGGTATCACTGTCCGGTAATACTCGTAGTTTTATCCATCTCGCTGAATGTAAATCGTTCTCGGAACGTGTATATTGTGTAAGAGTCGATTTCCTGGCGCCGAATCAAAATCGCTCGGATAGTCTCTGCAAAATGCACTCTCAGCGACAATATCTGTACTCATGATTCCGGCTTAGCGCTTGAGATGGAGTCGTTTATGTAAATTGTTAACGAAGCTGATTTTAACATTTATAACAACCCGTGTGAAGTTAACAAATTATAAATTCAGCAAAACAATTTAGAGTTTAATTGTCTACTAAATAGTTTACATCGAAAGTTACCACGTTTCCATCAGTAACTGAAGAGTTAATACTTGCTTGAAGAGGGATGTTAATATCGAAAACAAAATGTTCACAATAATAGAACAGAAGTTATAATCCATACAGGCTTACTTTGCTAATGGGCATGTTCTAAATGCTTCTTAATGCCCCTCAAAGAATTTATCGAAATTTGTTTTTAAAAAACATAAATTGTGGCTTGAGTGTACAAACATTTACTTGTTCAATTGAGACCACATTAAGTATAAATATATGAGGAACTGTCCACGTCATATGGTGGTACCTTCAAAATATGTATACTTATGCCAGTTCAAAATGCATCCAAAAGTAGAATATCATTTAATGCATTTCATAAGCATCCATGAATAATTTGAGCGAATATTTACCTAATGACAGATATCATTAAGATATGCGGACACAATCTTTGCGGTTCGAAAACTCAACCGAACAACTACTTTATGTCTGACCCTCGTGAGATTATAAAGTTTTTCGTAAAATTGGTTGACTCGTCAATGGTTGATTGATTGGGGTTTAACGCCATGCTCAATGGTGTTTCGCTTATTTTGGCGCTGGCGTATTCAAACAGCAGACAGCGACACAAACTCAACCATACAAATGGACAGTCTCTTCAACTGCTCTGTTGGATATATTATGTTCCTCCAGTGCTATGTATAGGACAACGTGAATGTAAGTTGTAAAGTTGAAGCCAGAGGGTAATTTTCTTAAAGACTAAAGGGTTTTTCTTTTTGGGATGAGCTTCTAATTGTGTTTTATCTTCTTTCAATCAATATGGAAGAAATGTAGACTGACTCATCCGGTTATTTGCTGCATTCTCTGGTCAAGATTGATAACTGGGGTGTTTTGTTCATTTACTCTCCCCCTTGGTCTCCTTTTGTGTAACTTTTGGAACTTATGGGTTTTACGCTGTAGTCAAGGTTTTTTCACTTATATGACGGCGTGCCAGCCCAATCGGCGAAGGAAACCACCGTTAACGACGCTGACAACACGTTTACAAAACAGGATACCACAACAAATCGCCAACTGGTGCCCCTTAGCTTAGAGAGCACCAGGGCACAGGAGGCTCCCGCACGCTTAAAGAACTTCCGAAAATAATTGCATATCATTTGAATACTTTCCCTATAGTGTCATCCTTCCTTGAATTCAGTATCAAATTCCTCCAGCGAATGATTCTGATTTTACCCTTTCTCCTGTTTGGTATAACGTTCTATGGCTAAAAGAAAGTCTTGCTACAATATTACTAGTGTTTTTCTTGTAATCATTTCGGTTTCGATATTCACGTAAGTAAGTAATTTCATATATTGAACGATGGATTTGTGTGTTTGCTTGGGGCTTAACGCCGAAACCAAATATTATTTTACTCATTAGACGGCGAGCTAGCCAAAAAGGGGCAAAAAACACTCTCAAGTTTATTGGGCACGCTAGTGGAATCCGTTGGAATTTGTCGCTTTCTAATTTGAGAATCTGGTTCTTTCACATGTCATTATATAAAGCTTCAATGAGAGGATAATCATGTAAAAATGAAGCAGTTCTGCTCTTAGAAATCTTTGAGGCTGTTTCCCAGGAAGTCATTTGTGCAACGAGTGGCTAACAAAAGAAACAGGGCAATGACATTTGAGGCCTACTTATGTAGGCCACTACAATCAGGCGATACCGAAGCCCTGCATTTTCAATGATTGAAGCGTTTTCATCAAACGGAATTCAGCGGGATGCTCTTGCCTAGTCATTGCAGTTATACTGTCCATCTGTCTTGTTTCTCCCCCGCTGTCTTAGTTGTGCACGTATAAAGTTGCTTTCAAAAGCAATGGACATTTGAGTGACACCATGCACTACAGGCCGCTACAGATATACTGAATCCCTGCATTTTCATTGAAAGACTGAGGCCTTTTCATTTGAAGGTGGCGAATTTCGGTCAAGCTAAATACACACTATAGCCGCGTTTGAGGTCATAAATCGACCAGAAGTCATCGACCAATGTGTCCTACAGTTAAGTGCAAAAAATTAGTCTTGGCTAACAAACAAGTAATGTTTAGTAGTCACTTGATGTAGTATTGCTTCCCTCTTTCATTCCAATTGTCGATGCCAATGCGACGTGTTTTGTGGGAAATACTATCCCAGCTTGAATTTGCTTAATGGCAGATGTATTATCTACACTTTACTTTCCACTATTTTTGTGCTTTGTTTATTATTTAATATCTGTTTGTTAATTTCTTAATTTGTTTTTATCTGATTGGTGTTTAACGTCGTACGCAAGGGTATTTCACTTAAAGTGGTAATTTATCTTGGCGGCTAATTGTGGAAACCCGGAGAGAAACCGCGTAAAAACTACGATCTCCGTGTAACGGCTGAAACGCGTATGCGAATCAGAACGACAACGTACTCGGTGCGACACCACCCAAATAGCCGGCAGTAAATAGCCTAGTCCAATCCACCAACCGTCCGTATATCAATTTGGTTTAGAGTACATGAATCGTCATACCCATTTCGGCGTGTATTTCACGAACGCCTAAATTCAATATATTATTGGGTTACTTTCTTGTTATCTAATCAGTTGCGTCAGATATATTTTCTTCGATTGCAAAGATTTTTCAAAATGGCTGCTATATATGCAATTTTAAATTCCAGCCTTATCAAAGACACCGATTTTCCGAAATAATTCAACTGATGTCTGTTTATCAACTCTTAACGGCAAGGCGCCCAAGCATTTAGATCATTCGTGTATCTTGGTCAACCTTTGAGTTAATTGGTCTTTACGGCTGAGAAGTGTATGTGAATGAGACCCACGACGTACACAGTTAGACACCAACCAGTGAAGGCCTGCCACCTAGCCCAGTCCACCAAGCGCCCGGATATTAATTCAGCATAAACGTCTTAGTCAATGTTAGACCCGCTCAAAATCAATGAGAGGTCATCGATCAATCTTCAGATTCTTTTAGCACTAAGAGATTTGTCGCGACTAACTAACCATTCTGAGTCAATGGACTTTATTATATTGACTGACAATGCGGCACGAAATTGGACTGAAGGAAAATATAGGCGTTTTATTTTACTTAGAGGCGCTTGTTCTTTGAACTCTATCATCAATTGCTTAAAATAGTTCCCCACATCAGCAGGCAGTTAAGTAATTAAATTATCCGAAATCAGATGATTTTATGACTTTGACAAATATTCCAGTCTCCAAAGAACTATCACATTAGGTTCCCCCTACTAATGTTATACTCATCATACTATAACGAACATGGAATGTTCCTTTTCATTTAAATCCAAACTTCCATCGGACATGTGCTTAATAAACCATTATATAATGATTATACAAATAAAAATACACCTTCAAAATCCATAACAAATCTAGAACTAATAAGACCATGACCTGCATGGTTTAAATGTTGACGCACAACCGACAATATCGTTATAACTGAGATCGAAGTGCTGTACAATATGGTAATATCAAAACGAATATTAAACTTTAAGAAGTAATAGATGCTTTATATCTAAGTATGTAGGGAGCATTGTCATTTGGCAAAATAAAGCAGAGATAATAATCGTGAAACACATTCGTTTGCAAATCGAAAATCAGTCGCACACACGACAACTCGAAACCAATTGACAAGCAAATGTCCACACTCTTGCAACTTCTCGTTTATACTGCCTGGGTTTTTTAAAGAGCAGATGAAGAAATATCGTTTATTCTGTGTCATCAACAAATTTTCGAACTACAACTTACACGCGCTCTACTCCTGGCTGGCGGTGGTATGCTTTACACCAATGGAGATTTATGTACCGATCCAGAGTTCGTGCAATAAAAGTGTCTATGGCGTTTGAAGCAAGATCATGTAGCACTAACGAATAAATCCATAAATAACTAATTCGTTTTACCTGAGAGGCAATACATTTAATCACTGACAAGTTAATGCCAATGTGTGTAACTATGGTGATCATTAACATTTTAAAGGAACGCGAGCATTCCGTATTACCCATTTTTGCATTTGATATTACACAATATTAATAACACCCAATCACATATAGAAAAAACAAATATAGGCAATATCAAAACTAGACCTGAAGTGCGCACTGAGTTTGTTTATTTGATTTGGGTTTACGGTTCTTATGGGTATTTCACTAAAAGGACGGCGTTCCAGGCCAATACAGACAGCACACAACACAGGACATTTGTAGGACAAAAACAGGACAACATACACAACTCGGCTTTTTAATACCTCCTAAACTCGGAAGCACAAGAGCACAGGAAGCACCCACCAAAGCACCCAAGGTACACAGAGTACCAAATGTGTCAACGGTTGCAATAGTGATTATCAGCTATGTGTGTTTGAATGTCTATCAGATACCCGATATGTGCCATAACATGATGGAAGATATAGAAACGGATTTAATAGTAGCTAAGCATTTGAATACATGAGCCTTTAATTGTGTTTTGTTAAAGGGGAAGTAAATAAATCACACATCGTGGCTGGCTAGATCAGAGCAGTTTCCAAAAATGGTGTCCATGACATTTGTTAAATCTTGCTAGGACCACATTAGGCAGACTTTTGTATGGTGGAAAGTTCATACTAAACAAGTATAACATCTAGGTGGTACCTCATTTAAAGGTATTTATTATAAATTGGGGTTTAATGTTTATCGTTTTTACCCAAAAGGATCCCATTTATATGACGACTTTGAGTTGCCGTGTATGGTGGAAAACCGAGAAGAAACCTCGTCAAAAACACCTAACGATGCACCTAGTGATGCACTACAATAAATCGACTACGAGGTGTCCTTTAGCTCAGAGCGTACAATGACAAAGGAAGATCCTACACAGCCACCCTCGGTCGACAAGGGGGGTCGAACTTATATCGGCTACACTGAATTTATTTACTTGATTTGGGTTTAACATTATAATGAAGGGTGTTTTCCTGCCGCTGTAGACCTCAGGTGGAAAACCAGACAGAAACAACATAAAAACCACCCCGCGATATCCGCAGCCACCAGAATACGTGCCTTTTATATATGTAAACTCGACGAGGCCGAACTCAAACCTATACCGGGTACAGTGAAGGGGACTCGGGTGCTGCGGTCCCCAATTATCAGTTGCACAGTAAATTTCTTTTAAATCGTGACTAAAATTGTTTGTCACTAAATACACATTTATGGTAAATGTTTTCTTTGTGAAATTCTTTGGGTAATTGTTTATATCAAGGAGGCACAAGGATATGGATAATCTACTGTATAAATGTATGTTTGAATGTGGCTCTTAAATGTAAACATCAATTCATAATGAAAACCAGCATTAAAGGCACCTCGACTTGGGAAACTGTTTTTCACGGATTATCTACCGAGGGTAATTTATCCTCTCGCCTCTCCGTTAATAAACAAACTACGAGGTTAAATAGTAAAAAAAACTTGAGCCAAATACACGTCGTTTATCCTAAGTGATGCTTGATGTAATATTACAGTGTAAGAACAGAGGTGTGTAGCCACTTATTTAAGTCAATGTATTGATCATTAAAATACAGTTATTGTGTAAAGTGATTTTTAAATGAGGAACGTAAAGGGTTTAGGTTTCGTTAAGGGATGTAATTAATTTACAGATCATTTCTTAATCAACAATAAATTAATAGCACTCAGGGTTTCCCAGGTGTTATAAATAAATTGAAAAGTTCATAAATTCTTCTCTTTTCCCTGACAGAAACGATAGGATTCGATTTTTTGATTGAAGATGCATGTCTCCTAATGCCTGTGTAAATTTGTTATATGGAGTAAAGCAAGCGCGGTTATAGTTTTTCGCTCATGGTAACTTCTAGAGTGTGCCAGGGTGCAATTTGAGTAGGCCCCTACGAAAAGTGTATCAGTCAATAGTAAGATGTGAATTGCAACAATTAATTTTCTGATATCCCTCGGTGTGAGTCGGAACAAAAAGCAATAGTAGTTTTATTATATTTTAAATAATTAAATATTCAACCATGCAATAGTGAATAAAGCAGGTTCGGTCATTACTCATGCATAAAAGTATCAATGGTACAAACTCAATATTAGGCAATTATACACTGTTAGCTAATCAGGCTCAAGAATAAAAGTAAAGAATGTATAGTTAAAGTGTCCTCTTGAGTCAATTGATCTACAAAGACACTCACTGTCTAAACAGTGACATTTCATGCTAAATTTGCCTTACCTTAAATTTATTAAAGTAAATCCTGGTCATTTAGCTATAGCCGAAAGTTAAACGTAGATCGGTTTCATAGCAGGTGTAGTATATTTCCAGGAGGTCCCCTTCAGAAAGAAAGAAACCCAAAACGAACTGAAATCAGCTTGTAGTTGACAGCTTTTAAAATGGTAACACGTGTGCGAAATATGAGTCTAACATGATAAAGGCCGATTAGTTGAACAAAAAGCATGCGTGCTGCATCGAATAGGCTCTGAGAATGAACTGATGAATATATGAAGGCCTAACTGTGTAGGCCTACCAATCGTTTTTGTGCAACACGACATGTGTTAAAAATACCTGGTGGCCAGGTTTATTGTTTTATCACTGTACGTTCTTAGGCATTGTCCATGTACTGGTAATATGAACTGGTTATCAATCCAGAAAGAACGTACATGAGATGGGATCGGGTCAACTCGGCCTTATGTCAACTCGGCCACAACCAACCCGTCCCCAGTCTATACCAACTCGGCCCCAGTCTAATACCAACTCGGCCCCAGTTTAAATGCATCCAGCGTTGTTGCCGATCCAGTCTGACATATTTTTAAGCAAGCTATAAACGGTAATGATGTCAAATGTGAATGAATTAAAGTCTGACGTTGCAGGAAATGTGTATCACGTGATGTTGAATTTGAATGACCTACTTTAAGTTTCGTAAGCCATAACTCGGCCACAGTTTAAATGCATCCAGTTCAAATTTGACGGAAATACTTCATGAACTTCTCTTTCCAAGTCCCTATATTCACGCATAATTCAGCCGTGTAAATCGATTAAAGACTTATCGCGTAAATATAGGCCTATATCATACAATCACTTTGATTGCT
Source organism: Katharina tunicata (assembly GCA_032466195.1). NCBI lineage: Eukaryota > Metazoa > Mollusca > Polyplacophora > Chitonida > Mopaliidae > Katharina > Katharina tunicata. Next base: position 20,811 of record JAVFBZ010173863.1, on the reverse strand, counting down.
TTAGTGTTACTGTTGTGTTAAAAATCAATAACAAGGACTTATTAACGGGTACATGAATTTATTTACAGAAAGGTACTTTATGTGTACATGTACTATATACATTTCCATTTACAATATGTACATGAATGTATTTACAAAACAGTGTTTTGTTTCCTAAATTTCCAGAAGAGTTAGCTACCGATGACGAGCGAAACTGCTCGCAGTAGCTGAGACGCTGTCATCTCACCCTCATTATACGACCCCCACAGGGATGCTATCATAGCATGCTGCGTCCTTGTCTGTTTCTTCTGCAACCGCTTTAGTTTCCCCTCACTCACTAAGCGCATCTGGACGTTTACAAGACAGGCTCCCTTGTGAAGAATCTCGATTAAAACATACAGTTGTAGATTTCCTCGGGTGGCCCTCTGGTTTAATCGCCTTTGCCACCCTTCCACGTCATTATTTGTCCTCGCCGAGTTGGTATTGACTGGGGCCGAGTTGGTATTAGACTGGGGCCGAGTTGGTATAGACTGGGGACGGGTTGGCTGTGACCGAGTTTACATGGGGCCGAGTTGACCTATATTCCATGAGATCAGTGCGACATGAGACAAAACGCTGTCAGTTATATGGCATCGCACAATAAAATAGTATCTGTGGCACTACAAACCTCGCAGCACTCATTTACCATGAACATAAATAAGGCTTCCATGTCAGACAACTACTTACTAGTGGTCCCACGCTCAACACATGTTAATGTAGGAGTGAATATTTTCAGCCATCCAGGTAGGCTCCACACTATTTTTTTGAAGAATATTAAAGCTGGTCATCTGGATATGTATAAAACGGTCTTAATACAACATTGCGGTCAAATCCTGTTCCATTCAGATATTATTAGACGGTTTGAGTGTTACTAACTAAAGTTAATACAGGGAAAGCATTATACTTAAAGCTAACTGAGTCTAGTTTGCACTCACAAACGAAATAGATTTGAATCCATATTTTACTCAAACTAAAGCAACTAGACGTGGTGTTTTTTTGTTGTAGATATATGGTCAAAGTCTCTCTGACATTATAACCTATCAGAGTGCTTAAAGTATTTATCTAACTACTTACTTTGAGCTTACACCATCTGTTATGAAAACATGTGTCACAGAAAAACATCAAATGATTGGAAAAAACTCTTTACGCTGCGTGACAATGGCTCAAACGAGCACGCTCAAAGCCACAATCAGTGTCATTATTCACCACATGGGATGATATCTTTGCGAGAACAAAGGGCGAACATAGCATGCTAAGCAATGCAGCGGCCCAATTAAATAAACAGGTCATTGATTTAAGGTTGGATGCGGAATTTCCAAGTCCTCCAAAAGTCGATATATACAAGAAAAGATCAACGCAAAAAAGTATCAGATTTATCTGACTGTTTAAATATATCTAATCCGTGTATTTGCTTAGTATTCATTTCACAATGGGGAATGAGAAAAGCAATCGGATAGAGAAGCATGCGATCTCATAAACGATTTATATCGAGTTAAGTATATAACTTTGGAACCAGGCAATAAATCCAAACTAATTGGTTTTGTTTTGATTGAACCAGAGTTAGAAACCGGTAATAACTTCCCTAAAAGAACGAATGGTATTTTACTCGATATGAACAACTCAAGACTTTATGGATGTCAACTTCCAGTTTATTTCCCCCTGCAATGTTTTTATCTGGATGCTAGACGGCTTGTTTGTTTGATTAGGATTGTATGTCGTACTTAAGGCTATTCCACTCACATGATGGCGTGCCAGGCCAATCGGTGGAGGAAACCATCCTCAATATCACTGGTAACACAGAATACGTCACGTTACATTTGCAGGATGAAACACAGTACACCAAAACAACTCGGCTTCCTGATGCCCCTTAGCACAACGAAATATTGAATACAGTAGGTTCTATGTAATACAATCAGACATGGGCTCGTGAATATACACGTGGTGAATTACACAACTGTTATTGAAGTGCGATTGTGGAACAAATCTAAAAAGCACAGAGACAGTTAGTCTTTACACATATCTGTCGTTTGTGTAGCATCTTAGAGCGCAAAAACCCCAGAAAACAAATGACATATACAATCATGGAACAAAATCAAAGTTATAAACTTATGTACCAAACCAACAGTTTTATTCCGCTCAATCTCGTATAGGTCTTCCTAAGACTTAAATATCAAGTAAGTGACTTGTATACACAATCCAAGCAGACATGGAATAGTTCTGGGACAGAAAAACCCAACGAGGGCATTGAACACTAATGCAAACAAAACTACACATATTTTTCAACGCAAATAGGCCGATAAGCAACCCATGAATTTTTTTTTTTACCTAAACAATATTTTCCAAACGCTAATGGTGCCCGCAGTGTCAATGTTCAGAAAGCTAATACTTATTGGTTTGAGCTATACTATTCAAAAGGTTAAAAAGCGTGTGGTGTTATTTCAAATGTTACACATCTTGTATAAACAATATCTTGTCACACATGTTGTAAATCCTTGCAGAAGAGATAACAAATAAACAGATACTGCGTTCTCGCAAATAATTCAGGCCAATAACTCTTGGTTTATTGTTTAAAAAATGTAAATGTAAATGATTAAATGAATCCCATAAACACCTGCATAGCAGAATCGGGAATGAATAAAAAAAAACAATATAACGCTGAATTTAATGTCAAGCCAAACAGCTCTACTGAACAGACAGTTAATTGACAACTTGCGAAGACGACTCAATGACTACTCCTCGCAAACCTATACCAAAGTAAAATACCTACGAGTGTCCAACGGGGAGAGATATTGACCAAGCATAGCTATGCAGGCTACTTAATTCATGGAATAAGACCATTCTAAACATTATTCGGTGGTAATCCAAGCTGCGCGAGGTGTATCACGAATGGGTAAAAGACCACCATTAGAACCTTCGGATTAACATGGCTCGAAAATAGCTTTTAACATATAAAGCCCTTTTCTCCTTTATTTTGATCTCTTGCAATTGGTTTTTGGTGGCTTTTTGGTATTGACACGGATCATTTCGGTTGTTGTTTACATTCTAAAGCTATGCTGTGGAACCCATATCATCTTCGAGCGTGGCTAGTTCAAAATTTCAGCCTCATGACCTGCCAAGTTTTGATCGTGTACTCAACAAGGACTTGTTTAGGTATGTGCCATAGGTCAACTAAAGCTTAGCAGAGAGCTATGTTATGTTAAATATTACGGCATATTGGAGTTAATGGTGGTCTTTGGCGAAATATTTTTTCTATGAGCGAATCAACTACAATAGTATACACGTGTATGAGGCTACTACTTTGGCCACAACTATGACGTTAACTCGATTATGTCTGCAAACATCGAGAGCCAAGGTCGACTCGCCCAACGGTAGATTATGGTTCTTTATTCAACCAAAATTGTTTGCACCAGGGCACCAGGAGGCTCCCATCCTACCCAACCGCGTTTGGTTGAAATAAATAAAAAAATAAATAAACGACGAGCGTTCAGTTGCATGCACCAACAAACTTGACTAACGTATTCTGACCCGAGTTTGTTACATTAGAGATCCGGCAGATGGTTATGGGAGATTGTCGTTAAATCTTGTGTCAACATTCCAAACATTTTAATAGTGTCGACAACAAACACTTGAATGGAATGCAGAATATAAATGGGCTTAATCATATACCAGACAGATCTCACACTTCCCTTTAAACCAATAATTAATTTTTGAATTTGGAGGCAACAGTTTAGCAGCGCACGTTGATGTTGGAAGTTTAGTCTATGCACGTCTTGGGAGAAATTAACTGAATGAATCCGTGCTTGAACTAGAGGTGTGTGTATCCCCGAGTGATTCTATTTCTCTTCGACGCTATGACCAGATTTGCATATGCCAATGGGTCGTGTTCCAGATGGTCGCTTCATGAACCTAGTATTTTGTTCCAAGTATTTTTATTCTCGATCTTTGCTGAAACCTAAAGACGGCGATATTGGTGGGAAAAACCGGCTGCCTCAAATTAAAAAGTCATTATTAAGAGTTCCTCAAATGTTTATTTAAAAGGTACAGTGGATAGTGAAAAACCGGAAGGTTTTATTCCCCAGAGCTTTTGAAATGTATCATTATCCCTGAATTGACACAATGGAACTAAAATCACACTTTGGTTTACAAAGAAGTTGGCTCAGATGTCCAATGCGCAACTCACAGAATACTGGACTTGGCATTCGCCATCCTATCACACCGCTCATTGGCTTGTTAACGAATTAAAACGCAATGTCTGATGACTATTGACTTAAGCCCAAAGTAAATAACGAAAATAAACACAGAATTGAGGACGCTAGACGTGAACAGAAATCTATACGATACCGTTTAATCGATAAACAACCTAGACAAGGTCATTACAAAAATGCAGAGCTGTAAACTTTATTCGGTAAGCAATGTAGAGTTGGCTGGATAATCTACAATAAACTACAAGGTTCAGGACTCAAAATACACTTTTATCTGGACATTATTTTCATAATTATACCGTTAAATGGCCTTTCGGAAAGCCTCTATAGTTTTAAATACAATTTTAAACTTCATTTTTATCACAAGTTGTCTCCTTATATAGTTTGCCTTAGTATACTGTTACAATATACATATTTGTTGTTTATTTCATTCCTTTTAATATCCTACGTCAGGTTGTTCTGTGAAGGTCCTTAATAGAATTGATAGAAAATGTGAAAAAAATCACACTTGGATTGAATAAAGCATGGCAATAGGCTTTTCACATACACCCAGCAGATCTCGCCTTTCGCTTGAAGAAATAATTACATTTGTGAATTTTGATGCGACAAGTTGGCGTTGGCGACGGAATTTTTTATTCCATCCACGTCTGTAGGCAAATTACCTAAATCGATCCGTGCTTGAAATACATGTATTGGATCCCGTTGGGGCCTTACCTCCCTTCGACACTATGACCAGATTTGGATATGCCAATGGGTTATGTCGGTTTCACGGTCCTTTCTTGTGTCTAGTATTTTTTTTATTTCTGATCTTTGTTGAAAAATAACACGGGGTTGCCGTGTTCGGCTGAAAATGAAACATTCAAACTTAACTTGATAATTATTTGCTCACTAAATACTGGCCTTAGATAAAATTAAAAAACACATAACAAATAAATTTTATATCAAAATTTATGTGCACATAGTTATGTTAACACAACTTTTTTGGGAAACATTTTAAACCTGTATGGAAAGCCTAGCAGATTTTATAAACTTTTAACACAAATTGTCTCCATTATAACCCTAACCCTAACATTAAAGTTCTGCACGCCTGACTAACTATACAGTCTCCGATTATTTGCTTGCTTCATTGATTGTTTGACTGATTGACAACAAACCCCGTGCATGCTCAGCAGTGCATGTCTCCCTTACACGAAGGCGGTATGGGAAATAATATTTCGCCAGTCCTAAGTACTTTAATCATGAATGTTGCCAGAAACGTACTGCCATTAGCCAGAGCGCTCGGTCTCTGGAGAACCCGATGTTTAGACATCCCTAAGATTCTCTCAGCACCCACACTGTTTTGATACTAATCGATATAGCCAGCCCTGGTCATCACGGACTTAAATAAAAAATATAAACAGAAAATCGTAGACGCTGGGCGTGAACAAAAAGCTGTGTGATAACGCCAGCCTTGTAATATTTCAAATGCAATCTTAAAGTTGTTCTATAAATATATCATATACAAGTTATGCATCCGTGTGACTTGTCTTAGCATTAATCGAAATGTAGAAATTCATATTCACCAAACATTGTTCTTTTCGATCATCAGTAAGCGATCATATACCCTAACATAGATACCCTAACACAGGCTACTTGAAATCCTTGTAGTCACAGGTCCTAAAAAAAAAACAGAAAATGCTGATTAACATCTTTTATGTTCTTGGAATGTAAATTACTGAGCATGGCTTATGGTTGCTGGCTAGATTAACAAGGGACATAAACAGTGAAAGATGGATATGAATAAGTCTGGTGGCTAAATTGTCTACACCTAGCTGTCATCACCACACGAAAATCATGCAACCATACAACCATAGTTCGACTGAAATCCCATGTCTTGGAGAGAAACTTTGAAAATAATGTATATTTGTTATGTTGGAGTTGGAGAGTAATTTGTGATCAATTATGTTTTGTTCGTGAGAATTATTACAGTATATTCAGGCGTGGCTGTTACCGGTCAAATATCAGTAAGAATCTTAGTGATCAGGTGTGTGATATCATACAGGCATATGTTTAACTATTCTCCTTTCATCTGAGCCTCTATCAACATGATGTTTGTCCGTTTGATTCAATTGTTACACCCTGCAAAGGTTTTTTTACTCAATGACAGTGTGCCATCCCAATAGGAGAAAGAAACCCTCACCGACACTGGCAAGACAAAGACTCCACAGGACAAGTACACGACTCAAAACAGGACGCAGGCTTTCTGATGCGCTAAGCTTAGAAACATCATGGACACAGTTTGCTCAATCTACTTGATATTCCACAAAGAATAAGCAATAGGTTTAGTCAATTAAAAGACGGACCCAAAGGCTTTTCTTGGTCACCTACATGTTCTGAGGGTAATCGAATGTCAACTCCACATGCTTTCTGATTACTGGCTCTATAGTACAAAGTAAACAGACACAACAAACTGACAAAAGAAGCCGCTGGATTTGAACGGAATTCTCTATATGATAACTTCCGATGGAAATGTTGTCTAGACGTGTCATCTACCAAATATAGCCATAACCTTAACGTGTGAACCTGTAAAAAGGCTAAGTTATACATGTAGGTGGATTGTCTTAGTTGAACTGAAAATTTAAAATATATTAAGCCTCAATCTACTTGGTTATACAATTAAGTCTTATGTAGACGTAAATCCGTTTACAGAGTACAGACTGGTTTTCTTAACAAGTTTTAATCCCTGTTCAGATAGCATTTAAATATACATGCCTGATGATTACTGGCAGTATGAAAGACAACGCACAATGGTGCTGACCAATTTCTGATATATTCCAATGGACACAACTACTCATCGGTAAAAGCAGTAGAAATATGCCTGCATGTAGTTTATCCTTTGAGGTAAAATCCTACTGCTGAATAAGTAGCAAATGGTGAAAATAGGTGATCAAGGTGACACAAATCACATATAAGAAGAAGAGAAAGAGATATCTGCCACAGTATACGTAGCAGTTCTGTCTGGAGTGACCTACGCTCAAATGTCAAATAAAAACACTATCTGACCTTCACTGGATTGTTTCCACTATCATTTGTTACCACATAGTCCCCGCCTATGTATATGGAATAGTAAGAGGAATCACCAAAGGAGGTGTGTCGCTGAAGTCTGGTTTTCGCTTCAAAGATACCAGCAACGATGAATCAGAAAAGTCCAACGAGTAATCCAACAATATAACGCCTAATTCCAAACCATCTAGATCACTTAAACAAACTATTAACTGGCGTTTATCGACTGTAATGCTATAGACCTAGTCTACTGATACATTCACATACCGGTAGAGTGTTTGTAATAAATGGATCCTTGACGACACTGACAATAAACAGTGATCATATATAACAGTAAAACAAAGGACAAGTAAAAACAAACAAGGAAAGCACCCAATATTGTGCAAATTCTGCTAAATTTGCAATTTAACAAGACAATACAACAGATCGGTTTCATTGTTCCCTTCCACCACCCCTTATGCCGGTAACACACGGGCAATCAATCGCCGCGATCTCATCGTCAGTGAATTTGCCAGTGATTTTTATCGCCCGACTTGAGCTCACACACGTTACGATTGGCACACCGATTAGGTGTTTTTTCATCGATACAAAGCAGACGTGAGGCTGATGTTCAAATAAATTTTACAACTTTGATTTTCATCAAAACACGTTGGAAAACACAAACACGTCAATTGGTCTGATGTATGTGGCTATTTGTCGAATTCAAAGTTGATAATAGTCGATAAACTTAAAACTTTGAAGATCAGTGCAAAACGATAATGATTTAATTAGAAAATACTAAATATACATTAATCATATCAAATTGTGAAACAATTTATTCACTCTGAAACATTGTACTTTCAGCCCTAGTTATAAAAGTTTTCACAATAAATGTCATGTGATAATAGAGCTTATTGGTTCGTCAGTATCGATCGGCGCGACTACATGGACGCACGAGCGAGTACTGCGGACGAACAATCGCTGGCGAATAAATTTCAGCCGAAAATATCAAACATGTTTGATCCGAGCGGTTGGTCGGATAGACTTGGTCGTTGGTCGCCGGCATGAACATAACGACGAATTTCCCAGCGATTGGTAAAATCGCCACAACTGAGCGACAATATTCGCTCCTGTGTTGCCTGTTTTTACCTCAGAGATCGTTAAGGCAATAGAACAGCTATTGAAATAGCTATTAACAGCTATTATAATAATATTAAATAAGACACAGTGAAGATTGATTGATTGGGGTTTTACGCCATAATTAATAAGGCTATTTGACTCACATGATGGCTTAACAGCCCAGTGGGGGAGGCAACCAACCTTAAGGGCACTGGTAAGATAGATAGGCCTACCACATTACAGTTTGATTTTGATCAAACTCCACTACTAAAGACATAATAAATGAAGAGCAGAGTAAAATAAGGAGACAAGAGAAACCAAAGGTCCCATCATTGATCAAAGTCTATCACTGAATAAATAATAAATAAAGAATCGATTAGAATACTGTTGTTAGTTTGATTTACACCTAATACTTGGATGGAGGGAGATGAAACTACAAGAAGGTCCCGAAATTGACGAAAGCTTGCTAGTGAATAATTAACACATGGTGACCAGACTAGGTAATCAGGGTGTCACAAATCAGATGTAAGAGGAAAGAGGAGGTGATATTTGACCATCCCTGATCATCACTGTATGTATTATTCACAGGAGAACAGTCTGGCATGCATCCGTTCTCAAGTAGGGGCCTACAATAAATACATTAGCTGAGTTACAAAGCCAATGTTTCGTGGAAAAACAGACAGGAAAACTTTTTGGGAGATTTTTATTGCACGGAAAATAAGTAAATAATCGTTCTTAAACAAATACTGAGAAAAAATCATAAAGTGTCACATTAAGAGAAATAGTCGTTTTCAGTGTCACTCGACATCTATCAAAATAAACTCCGTATAGTTAGATGACGTCTTACAAGAAACAATCCAGGTTAAATCGTGTGCTCTGCTTATTTAACAATTGTAATTACCACAAGATAATCGAAAAGAAAACGTACCAAGCAACGAGCAAGCACAATCGCAGAAAATTGTCGTCTAATCAATTGCACCACCGCTCGATATCCAAATGATTAATAAAAAGGGATTAATTTACAACTATCAAATTCACCAATTCGGCAGCTCCGAACACCATCTACTTCTAAGCGCTATAGTCTTTACTGTACACTGGGTAAAATCTGTTCTCTTCGCGGCACGAAAATCAATACAACAGCTACTACAAGCGTGGGAGCGGGGAGAATTCAGATAGATGGCAAATTAGGAGCTTTGGGAGTTTGGAGTGATCGGAAACAAGGTCTTAGTGGCCAATATAGCCTTCCGTGGTTACGATTATACTAGGCAATGTGTGAACAGTATTTTTATTCTTTTGTTGGTTTGGGCGTCAGGCCAGTCCTGATGTTCGTTTTATCATACATGCCGGCACATTGACCCAGCGAGAGAAAAGAAACCGCCCTCGGTGAGACTGATTATGGCAGTGAGTAGGCCTACACTGCGCTAAGACAGGCGTCAAGGCAACGCGCCTCAACAAATGTCGTTCTGTTTGTTAGATTCACTTGAAAAGCCTCAAATATGCAGCGCACATCGTGATGAAAGCGAAATAGCGAGAAATGTTAGATTATGTGTTATGCCGTACTCAAGGTTACTTCCGTCACCCATGCATTCGGTGTCCCAGCCCAATGAGCGAAGGAAACCATCCTTGACCTCACTGGTTTACAATAAATTAGATGTATAAGTGAGAAATATTAACTGCTCATTCTTGCTTAATCAAGTACCCATTATCACAGTTCATGACAATATTACATTACAGTGTTGGTAATAGGAAGCCATTAGAGGGGATGGAAGTGATAATAGTGTCCTCTGTATAATACTGATATATTGCGTCTGGCTCGGGGGGTTTTCTCGTGTGGATGCAAATTATCTTCTATTCGCGACCATTATAGTCTGTGCCGCATACCCAGATAAACTGCGATGCGAAAATCAATACAACTGTTACGGAACGTAGGGGAGCGTGTAAAATTCAGATAGAAGTTAAATAAGAGGCTGATGTAGGAAACTTGGTTATGTAGAGCATACGGGAAGCAACAGTGGCGCTGTCAATGGGCGTCAGAACCACATTGTACAACTAACAGTCTATAACCCGGGTCCGTTCACACGGACAATTTAAACCGGCTTAAATGTTGGATCCGCCTCTTATCCACATATAAAGTGGGTGAAGTTAAACTGGCTTAAAAACACCTAGCGCGCGTTCACACGGAAAACGTCAAACCGGCTTAAAGCCAGTATGGTATTTAGGCCGGTTTGAATGTTGCCGTGTGAACATGCCTTATGTAAGTAAAATTAATCATGAAATAAATTGTAGATATATTTCATTAGAAGAGAAGCAAACAAATGGAGAGATTGCCTTCTGTTTGACTAGTATTTCAATCACATTTGCCATCTTTTTCATACCTATGGATAACAAAAGTAGTTTCAAGTATTATAATTATGGTAGTTAATGAAATCGGACAAACTTGTTCCGTTCTAAAAAAAAGTCCCTCTTGTCTTTCCCGGCGCTTCGATATGCCCTTTGGGCATATATAGTTATTCACTACAACACGTCTAAGCGCAAACCACGTCTAGTACGAACAAGGCATTTCGCGTTACTGGTAACAGCTCTTCGAAGGCAGAATAAGGCGACTGGTAGACGCAATCGACAGAAAGAAGGTGTCTGTGAAAGACGGAATTATTATGCCAGTCATTTACTCTTCTGATATTTAATACAAGTTTGACCAAGATGTTCGTTTGTTTGTTTGATTTGGGGTTTTACGTTGTACTTAAGGTTGTTTCAAACATATAAAGGGGTGTCAGCCATATCGGTGGAGGGAACCTCCTAAGCGAAGCAGGCAACAGAGAAAACACCGCTATTCATTTACAGGATGAAAAACGGGACACCACAACAACTCGGCTTACTGATGCCCCTTAGCTCAGAGAGCACCAGGGTACAAGAGGCCCCCGCCCAACCACCCGCAACAGCTTTCTAACCTGGATCTATTTCTTATATCGTTTTATCCTTGCACAACTGTTATCCTTAAACAGAGTCGGCGCGCTACAACATTTGACACAAGTACACACGGGACTGAGATCAACGTATGACGTATGAAGAAAAACTAATAAACTATAAACAACATAAGGATGTTACGTATATAAGTGTTTTCGGATTCCTTAAACTTGTCCACATTGTAGAATGTAGAGAATCAATGAATAAGCGAAATAAACTGTGCACAAAACAGAATTGACGGAATTAGCGATAAAAATGAGCCAAAATTAATAAACTTTCAGAAAGAATTAAATCTCAAAGAATTTGATTAAAATAAGTACACTCAATCTATAATATTTTTACGATAGTTAAGAATCGCATGCAACATTGATCCTTTTTTTCATGAATCATTTGAATGGCTGTGAAAAGTGGTTGAAGAAATAGCTAAAGTAAATCATAGCATTTGGCATTTGCAATAATTTTTCAATAATATTAAAGTATAATTTTAAAAACGTATTTAAAATTTCTTGGACCATTTTTCTAGGTGATCTGTGTTTGTCTTTGGCAGTAATTTACACGAAGTAACATCACCTCGTTCACAGATAATTTAGACCCCATTATCCCATTAAAGGTTTTATCTCAATACTGAGGTTGAAGACCAGTCACATAACATTCTCCATTAAGACGAGATACCTATTCGCGATTGAAACAAACACAGTCAGACTGTTTCACCCACACGTATTGTACAGCTAAACCAGTAAAACAATAGAAGTAATAAATGTTTTTTTTTTTTGCGTGAGTGAAAACATGAAAGGTCTATGTGGAAAATGGATACAAGAGACTGTTCCAATTGAAGTATCCATGGACAGAATTACACTTTTCCATCAGCTCTCCGATTGGTCGTTTATTATCACTATACTAAGTATCAAATTACATTACAATGGATGCCTACCTCTGGTATGAACAGGCTGGTGAAAGTACTTCACACTAGCCACGGAATTAGATTTTAGTTAATAACAGTGACAGTTGACAGAAACAGGTAACTTATGACGACAAACAGGACACCACAACAAATCGGCTTCCTTATGCACTCGGTGCAGAGCCAAGACACGTGTTTTTCTTTATTCAGATTTTCCACAAGACACGCATATGTCATGCACACTGGACACTGTTATCTGTTTTATTTACAAAAAAGGATAGAAAAGGCATGTAATTCATATATTAAACGAATATTATTAATTATAATAAAACAGATAACTTATAACAACAAACAGGACACCACAACAAATCGGCTTCCGTATGATTGTAACTCAAATACACCAGGGTACAGGCAGCTCCAGCCCAACCACAAGCGTGATTCTTGTAAGTGTACGCTTTTTTCAGAATAAGAACTTTTCGAGGTTGGGAAGGTACCCATGGCTTCAACAGACAGGCTATAATTCACCTTTAAACCAAACCTGCAAAATAGTTATTCTATTGGTAACGACCCAACTATCTACGGAGGGAAAAATCAATTCAAAAATCCTTCGTTCTCAAAATGCACTAAAAAGTGCATAAACAGTACCCCATACGTATGACAAAGAAATGTTTGGGATTGGGATTGTGTGACGTCAGACCGGAAACAGAAGCTATCAATAGCCTTCGAAAAACTTGTATTCTGATTGGTTTAAGTTATCTGGGGTCGCTGTTGACAATCAAAATGGCAAGCCACAGAGCCCTGCTGCGTTTAGTAGAATGATTTCATTTTGATCGACACTACTAGGCATTACAATACTTTCGAAAGCTACAGTACAATGTTTTCCAATCAGATAAAAACAGGCTTTCTATCCCTAGTACACTTTGTCAAAATTTGTCTATTAGTTATAATAAATCAGCCAGATAAATCCAAGTCATAGAAAGAGGAATCCCCCTATTATATTAGTAATAATCCCTTTCACAACAAGGAGACTGATTATTTTCCCAGACAAGAACCGACATGGCCTGAGATGAAAAGACTGATTTAAGTAACTTCTTAATTGGTGATGTAAGATCTCACGCGAAAAGATAATTATTATTTTTCTTCGCATATCCATTATCTTGATGAGACTGGTCTGGAACAAGTCCATACAGATTTTTAAACTTGTTGTATGGCCTTATCCACCACGATTTCTAGAATCAGGCGCCAAATCGCCAGCAGTAAACGTAAACGTCGTCTAACTAGACTACTCAGTCAACCTCGTAATGACCGATACATCGCTCACTGTCAGTTTCAGAACGACATTAATTTATCTCTAGTATATCCTCAGGCGTTTTATATAGGACAGTTTTGATATCAAAGGTCGTAATGTCAGTTTAACAGCGTAATTATACAGTACCGACAGCACTTTTTGAACAGAATAAGAGAAACTCTGAACAAGGAAATCTTCTTCGGTCAAAATCACGGTCAACTAGAAGCTCCACAGATCAATTTCGAGAGCAAGGTAGTCATGTTGGTATACATAATATATTTCGGCTTAAGTATGCCATCATCCGTTAAACATACACCGTGTCAGTTACACATTTAACTGATGACGGTATAATAAAACCGAAATATATTATTTATACCAACATGGCCGCATTGTTCTGGGTTTGTCTTATTCTATACTACGCAGTAAGCCCCTGTCCGTAAGCCACCGGAACCCTTTTGTTGAACAAACATCACCATGGGAGCGAGCCAAACAACAAACAAACATACACCTCGTGTTTCAATATTTTTCCTATTTAACCAGTGTCTGAACATCACATCCGGTTGATGCGCTTGCGTACAGCAAAGTAAACATTGGTAAATATGAACGACGATTCTCTGCGGCGATATGAGGGTTGGCGGTTTTGTATTGGAATTCGCATTTTAAAAAATATATATATTTGTGTAAGTCGTATCTATGGTGTTAAATACGGATATAATCAAAGGAACTGAAGCAGGAAGAGGTATTTGTTGGACTGTTGTGATGATCATACTGTAAAACGACACACTGTCACTGCGCAGACTGTTAACCGAAGTGATCTTTCCAATAAACAATAAGATTAGATAAGCCATTGTTTTTTCTGGATTTGAAAATGTTAAAACTTGCATTCACACCCGCACTGAAGATTCATTGTCAAGGCATCAAAACGAAAGATACAATAGCCAGTGTGACATTTGGTTAAAAACATTTGCAAGCACCATAATTGATTGGTTCTGCTTCATGGTACTTGGATGGAAGTTCTAAGAAACCTTGACACTGTATTACTAAGACTACAATGTAGGTGATTAAGTCATGATTGTCCCAAAAACAACGAAATCCCATAATAAATATATCGAACGTCGCTGTGTGTGTGAAAGAAGATGTTGCCTTGCTGAAGTGTTGTATAATAGCCTACATTAGTCACAAATGCAAAGAATCCGAACTTGGCAAACAACTTACTGAAAACTCTGTGCAGAGCCAAGACACGTGCATTTCTTTATTCAGATTTTCCACAAGACACGCATAAGTCATGCACACTGGACACTGTTATCTGTTTTATTTCCAAAAAAGGATAGAAAAGGCATGTAATTCATATATAAAACGAATATTGTTAATTATGGCAATGTAAAAGCGCTCACAAAACATTAAACTTTCATTTCCATTATTATCACGACTAATCTCCTCGACACCTCTCCTTGTCTTGGTGTTGGTAGTACAACTGTATTATGTGATTGTGAACCAATACAGACATCTCGGGAATTGGATTCCCCAACATCGTTTTCAATATCTAACAAGTAATGAGAGGGGCTTAACATGTATCGATCCGCGAGTGAGTAATCAAAAGATTTATATAGGCATGGGAGATAATTTTCTCGTAAAACATTGTTTGATAAATTGACGATTTAGTAATATTTGGAGGGAAAGTAATATAAAGTTTTTCGATGTAGAGAAATTGTTCTCGCTTTGTACAAAATTCTCTTTATTCTCAAAATTCTCAAAATTCTCAGTTTTTTATGATTCATCTGGTTTTCATAACGCGATAGGGAGGATCAAGGGAATTGAATGCTGAGTGCTTATTCGTAGGGATTTTGACCTATGTTTTAACGTGAATGGTAGGTAATGCGATTAGGGATTTTCAGGGTTTGTCTTAGTTAATGGAAGGCATGCCAGTTCAATGGGTGGAGAAAATTATCTGCAACAATTAGGAGCCACAAGACAGAAACAGTAGACAAAACGCAGGCAAAAACAGTAGACAAAACGCAGTCCCAAAAGATGGAGTATACAAATAAACAGGCGATACCAACACAAATATGCCACGTGTTGCTGCTTCGACCACAAAACATAACGGCCCAAGTATCTCCGGTCAACAGGTCCATCGGCCTTAAACGGTTTAAAAGGATACATTGCAATTCCATCAACCTTTTGTTGTTTTCGTATACCAGGTTGCACAAGAGACACATGTGATATTGCATTACGCAACATTCAAAATGTTAACAAAATAACCCTTTAAAAGCCACCGATTACCAAAGCAAATTACGACTTACATCGATAAATTGTTCTTGTGGTTTTACATAATTTCTGAAATAAATTTAATATTTCGCTACTTTCTCATAGATACAGATACTAATACCCCACATTTAAATAGGTCTATCTTTACTTAAAATACCCTTTTCATCCCAAATACAAAGTAGTCAATTACAAGCAATATTATTTCCACCACTGTTATCAATCTGCCACAACAAGCAATGGAACTTGGAACTTTGTAATCGCATAACATGTGATAAATGTCTTAAGTTCATTTACTTATCACGTGCTAAGATGCTCGAACGAAGAACATGCCATAAAGGCGCCGCCCTAATGCATTGGACATACACACTGAGACCGCCTGGCCTGTCAACCAAATCTTGTCATTGTCAACAATATCACCATTACCTTATATCTTACAGCTTCCGATGTGTCATCGGCGAGTAAAGCTCAGCATACGCGACTCCACTAGTTGTCTACGGTCGCGCAGTGTCGCTTCGTGTGCCGAGCTTTGGAGGCCAATCGGTCTAATGCACAGGTTTCTCTAACCAATGGATCACAAAACGCATATTTCCCTCAGCTACGCTCGAAATCACTGTTAAGCGGGACACAGCTCATCTCAATTTGAAAAAAAATGACATGATGGGTAAATAATACACTGATTACAAACTGAAGCAGATTATGGTGGTGGTACAAGCGAGTCCTAAGAGTATACAGACATGTAATCAAAGTCGCAATATCTCTGATAACAGTCATTCGATTTGAGATGGTTTTATTGGGGGTTGTACATGGGTATCTACGTCAAGAACAGCAGACGTATAAAACGATGTTTTTTTTTTTACAGCAAACAGTAATCGGATTAACGCTATTGTGCCGTTGTGCTGGTAGCCATAACTAACAGAACCGTACTATCAGATTTAATCACGATATATGTCGATTAACATGCCTTATAAAAACAATAAACATACAGGCCTTTTTTTGTAAGTGTAGCATACATACACGATATTAAGTCTTTATTTGGTTTGTTTGCTTGGGGCTTTTGTCAGCCCAATATAGGGCAAAAAACCCACTCTGAAGGACGGCAGACACAGAAGACACCACAAGACGTTTACAGGATCAAAAACATGACACCACTGGTGCATCTTAGCTCAGAGAGGGGCGCCGGAGGCTCCTGACCAACCACCCTCTTAAGACTTAACAGTTTTGGTTATTGTTTCATCTATGGAATTATTTACTATTTTATTATTTTATATATTTTGTATAAATTAAAAGAAAGAAAATATTACTTGGCCGTGTTCGTAACGTCTCTGCAGTCACTAGAAACATACTTCAAACTCATTATATCCTTCCATTTCTAAATGTGTACCATATTCAGAGAGTGACGTGGATTAAAATAATTCAATTATTTCTATGAAGACGAACCGTGCTTGCTTCAGTGGAGCACATCATGACAGAGTTCCAGGCTGTATTTCACCGATGGTTCACAAGAAACATGATATAGCCTTCGCAACACTTGAATAGATCCGTAAGAAAGAGCATGGTTAGTCGCCAGGCGCTACATGACATCCCAATGTCAAAATAAATTACATGATGGGTGACTAATTGAATAAATATTAAATTAAATAGATTATCGGTATGGAGGTATGAGGGTGTAGAGCCGGATAATAACAAATCGTAATGATTCATGATAACTGTCATTTTTACCCTGTAATAAAAATAGATCAGACGAGTCTGGAATGAGTGGAATTATTCGGGGTTGTACATGGGTATGTATCTACGTCAAGAACAGCAGACGTATTAATCGATGTTTTTTTTTAAAGCAAACAGTAATCGGATTAGCGTTGTTGTTTACTTAAATCATCACCTGCAGGCGGTGTGTGTAAGTGTAGCATATAACAGCTGCTTAAAGTCTTTAGAAATATTTTACCTTTTCATATATGAATGCGTTATCCTTCTCTTTTTTTCTTCTTTCTATCATACTTTTTAAAGTTTTACACATGCACCATGTAAAAGGAAATAAAAACCTGCATCGCAATAGGCACTTGGTCGGTGTATTGGTCTCTTCAGTGACGAGAACAAAACGGAAACTCGTCATCCTTCAATTTATAAACATGCACCAGGAAAAAGACAAACCCTGGTTAATTTGATGGTTAGTTCTTATATATCAAGCGAGTAGACAGGCAGTACACAGTTGAATCTATATGTGACCAGGCCGTATGATATAATGCCATTCAATAGAACTGATTTTCATTTTGGTAAATTGGATGGAAATCCCATACAAGTACATCGATTAGTGTGCAGAACTAGCCATCTGCAGGGAATCCTAAGGGTTAGCTGAGTTTAAAATCAGACATTTTGCGTTTCGCCAAGAATATTATCGCTAATTAATGATATCGGCTAATTTGTCCCTAGTCATTTCGACTACCGTTCCAGTAGTTAGAATGAGGTCCAGAGAAAGTACACGAATGTTTGTTGCGAATAGAATCCAAATTGTATGCTACGTTTTATTGCATATTCCTTCGCGACTTCTCTTAGACAACGACACGAACAGCTTCCGGTCAACCATTCCAAAATGTGTTTGTTTGAAAATCGTATCCCTGTTCTTTGGATTTAAGTGGATCTTCTGGTCTCCCGAGGGTTTAGTCGTACGTTTATATGACTGTTTGATTGGGTTTTAACGTCATACTAAAGGTTATTTTACTAAAGTATGATGTCGTGCCAGCCCCATGGGTGAAGGAAACCATCCTTAATGATGACGGCAACACAGAAGATACCAAGACACATTTACAGGACAGAAACCGAGCACCACACGATGCCCCCAGAGAGCACCAGGGCACAGGAGGCTCACACCGAACAAACACAAAGTACAGTTGCCGCATGCAATTTTTCTTTTGGAGTGTTTAGTGAAACAAGGCGCTCTCTTATCCAAAGTAGAACAGTCATTTTATTCTATCAGTAATGGTTAATTAATTGATGTTTAACGCCAGAAAATTAATGAAAAGATGAACGTTTGTGTTTATTTATATCTGGTAGGCTTTACAGCAGGCTTTACTTCTCGAGAAGCCGACTATCCTCGCCAATTTTTAATAAAGAAGCCTAATAAATCAAAGTCACGGAAGAAAAGAATCTCGGTGTAATTGTGGACCAGCAGTGCACGCAATATGGCAAATAATCCTTTTCTGAATACGGGGACCATTACTTTTCCCGGGGAAGGACCGAGCAGGCCCAACATGAAAGGATTCAATTAAGCAGCATCTTAATTGGTTACGCAAGGAAGCACGCTAAAAGAAAATTACGTTCTGTTTCTTTGTAATCAATCATCTAGATGCGTCTGGTCTGGAACAACGCCATTTGTACTTTATTGCATCACCGTACAAGCAGTCTTTCCATGCAAGGATTGCTGTCAGTCTTTGTGCTAGTCTGGGATAACCCTCTCCTAGAACAACTTTGCAAAAATACCCCCTTACAGGAATCGAACCTACGACAAAACAGACTGAAACTAATCTCAACAGAAGTATAAATCCAAGCTTTGTAGACCAATAACCCAACCAGACACCAATTTCTCGTCCATCTGTCCAACAGACCTTCCAATTAATAACAAACGTATTCTGAATGGCTGGACATAAAATATTACAGCGAGTTTCGTGTGTAGTTGTTTCCATATTACGTCAAATAGCATATATATTTTGAAGGTCATGATTTCGGTTTTCGGAATACTTACTCAGTATTAAGAGCATTATTAATGTGGTGTGTCATTTCATCAAAGTGATAAGACGAGTGGAGACGACGACCATAAATCACGACACTGTCTGCGAGCTACAATAATCGTATTGTTAGAACATCTATCACCATGGTATCAGGCCAAACAATAAATCAACAAATACATCATGTGTCAATATTTCCCTATTCAACCAGTGTAAGAACATCATATCTCATTGGAGACCTGGAAACAGCAGTATATATACGCAATGGTTAACACGAAGGGCGATGCCTGGTGACAATGTACGAAGACATGGGAAGTATTGGAAGTTGCTAGTGGTTAAATGTTGCTTGTGTTATATATGTCTTAAACTTTAGATATAAATACACTTAACGAAAATTTGCAAATAATTGCTGCTATCGGCATATTCAATTCAATGTTGGTAGCAGTATGACCTATATAATATACAAGCGACAAAAGGTTGACCGTAACAGACAATAGCGACACACAAAATACACATGTAGTCGAAAAGGGAAAATAAGGCGCATCTTCTATTGAATTCCATGTAACATGTAATAGTTAAAATAATTGTGATGGTGCATTTAACACGAAAAGTATAAGCAACTTAGGATTGGGCTGACTATAGACAGAAAAAAAATCGACAATGCATAAGGAAAACAGACTATTGCCTATTTATTTATGTGTGGTGGTAAGGCGGAAACATAGGTAAATAACCGCACAGATTATATCGAGACTATATCCAGACTTTCAGTTCAATGCATTCGCAGCTTCCAGGTATATATATATATTTTTGTATAATATAAAGAAAGAAAAGTTTGCTTGCCTCCGCCGGGAGGTATATATATATATACAGATGAAAAAATATATATACGGATGACGGGTAAACAGTGCATTCATTCTCGCGGAACCTCTATTGTAAAGCTCATTCTAGTCAAATATATAGTTCATCATCATTCAAAATATATAGTTCATCGTCAGTCAAAATGTATAGTAAAGCGTAACAAAGTAACACAGGTAACAAACAGATTGCCGCCAGCGATACATTGTTGTTCTTTCATTATACGCCCATAACCGAATTGAAAGAAACGGTGTATTTAATTATGAACAGTTAGGTTGAACCAGATTATAGCCCCGGGGCCGAGGTTATAAAAGCTTGAGTATACTCAAGTCTGAGTCTGTGCTCAAACTCTTGAGATCGTACACCCGTGAGTTGTGCTCAAAATTTGTGGTTATAAAACGCGTTGAGCACGCACTCAGCTGAGTACAAAATCAAGACAGATTCCAGCCGCTTGAGCACGCG
>JAVFBZ010173852.1:0-16119 GCA_032466195.1 Katharina tunicata | reverse complement strand
AGGCATATTTTAATAACACATGCTTCAAAGCCTGCAGCCACATGATTCGTATTTGCTGCAGGCCACGGGGTATGTCTCGCAGTGCAGACTTGTTACTTAAAAGATGACAGCACTATCGCTTTTTATTCTCATTCATCTCCCAGAAAATTTCTGTCTGCAAGTCTTGACAGGAATTAACATGTAGACATCTATTAATAACTGGATAGCTTTCTTGCATAAGACTGAGTCTCTGAGGGTTTTATGACTCTTAGTTTTATAATTGATTTTTTGTGTTTAACACTGTGCTTAAGAGTATTTCACTTATATGCGGTGGTGTATTCCAACGTTTATTTCGAAGTGACGGTCATTGACTTTAGTGTTAGCTCTGTTGGTAACATAATGGTCCTCCATTGCTAAGAATGACCGCTTGTATATAAGCTCGAAAAATGACCAGAAGGTGTTTTTTTAGCAGTAATTCATATCACCGTACCATTTTGATTCCATTGCTCAACTTCTTGAAGGCTGTCATCACGTGACTATATGGATGCTACTACAACCCACTCCTTCTAAAAATGAAGAAAAACTAAAATAATAAAATGTTACTTAAATGTTACAGTTACTTAAAAGATGATCATTACAGGTGACTTTTAATTTCATTTTTCCCTCGTAAAAACGTTTTTCTTCTTCAAAATTATTAATCCCATTTCCAATAAAAGAAACACATTTTTCCCCCAAAAAACTAAAATTATGTACATATTTATATTTTTACAGATTCTAAAAGTTGAAGATCCACATTGGCGGTTGGATACAGGGATTTTGTGGAACTACATATACCTGTCAAAGAAGGTAGAAAGGTGCTCACTATATGTGTTCACTGTATCCTGCCAGGACTTCAAGATGTAGATGTCCTGCTGATCACGACAACCACAATGGGCAAGTGAGAAGCAGCAAAAGAAACATCATTTTATGCTGGTAAATAAATACTCCAGAACACACCTGCTATTTTCATTTTATAGTTTTGGCTGCATTTTGCCCAGAGTATATGTGACCCTGTTAATTTTGGTGTCATGAGCCAAATTACTTCAGCTTCAAATCAGAGTATAGGCAATCATTTGTTTATAAATATATTTTGAATAAATGTATTCAATATTTAAACAGTTCTCATAATCTGACCAGTACATTGTGTGTGTTAATGATTTACATGTGATTTGTGATGGAATTTTGAGTATGTCTATGACGGTATAGGTTGAATCATCCTGTCAACTTTAGGAATGTAAGGGAAGTTTCTGGTGGCTGTGGTGATTGCTAGGTGTTTTTTTGCGAGGTTTTTTCAAGAGTTTCCACCATACATACACTGTCAATGCCTCATACGGTATCAGTGAAAAACGCTTGCGCACCTGTAGGACATAAAATGCTAATTAAATATATTAATATTTCTATGAAGTTGGATTCATATTCTACAAAATGACTGCGCATTAGATTTGTGGTTTCAGGTATCAATAAGATGCTAGAATAGCGGAAGTAAATACTCTCTTATCAAGGTTAATCATACACAGAGGCTTATCTTCTGTGAAGTATCCCTTGATGAAATATTTAGAGGGTGTGGTTGGTGAGAGGTTTCTTTGCCCTGGTACTCTCTGAGCTAATGGACATCAGTTAGCCAATGTGTTGTCCTGCCCTGTTTGGAGCCCTCTCCTTGTCCCATGGCATCCTGTCTGTTTCCATTGTGAGGGGGGTTTCTTTCAACCAATGGGCTGGCATGCAGTATGGCATAAACCTCAATCAGTCAATCAATCAATCAAATAACCAGTTAAATATTCATCGCAAAATCTTTTTTATTTTATGGAGCAGCCATTATCAATTTGATGTAGTTGTAGTTGTTTTGTTTACCCACACAAAAAAAGAAGACATTTCAAGAACTCTTAAGGGTTATATCCTGGCTAGGGCGCTTGAAGCTGGCCTACCATTTACAATCTCTGTCTTGATGCCAATTGTTTCCTCGTTGAAGACGCTATATCGGGTGGTTGGGTGGGAGCTTCCTGTGCC
The DNA here is from genome assembly GCA_032466195.1 of Katharina tunicata. Lineage (NCBI taxonomy): Eukaryota > Metazoa > Mollusca > Polyplacophora > Chitonida > Mopaliidae > Katharina > Katharina tunicata. The sequence goes on along the minus strand of JAVFBZ010173852.1, from coordinate 14,094 downwards.
CTGTTGATCTCTGAGCTTATGGGATTCGGAATGCTGATTTTTTGTGGTGTCCCCTTTTTCATCCTGTAAATGGATGGATGGTGTTTTCTGTGTCGCCAGCGTAACTAAGGCTGGTTACCTTGGGCTGGAACGCAGCCATATGTCGTCAGGAGTGAAATAACTTTAACCATGACGATGTTTAATTCATGTCAAATAATAAAACAAACATTTAAAGTTCAACATTCAGTATGAAGACAATGACTGTTCTGTCAGTTCTTAAGAGCATATCCAATGAGTATTGGTTTAATTTTCTACAATTAAGTTATAAACATTTACCATCGGCAATTTTGTAGCTGACGTGACTTTCATTACGGTAATTCTGTTTCTCGCACAGTTATCTGTCTACATTATTATTTCTCTTCTATTTTGAGATTGAACATGCTGTGAGATTGCTTTCAGATTTAACACAGTTATATTTTCTAGTCAATGTCCCAATGATTAGCAAAAGAGATATGCCATTAGCAAGATTGGCTTAATTGGTCAACTGTATCATGTGATGTCTACAGCATCCCCATTTAGCTGATACCTAGCCCTATCATACCTTAACATACTTAAATGTACAATTGTTCAATTACATAAATGATACATTATAGCATTATTTTCTGGGTTATTTTCTAAAATGTTATATTTTTCTCAACAATGCTAAATTTGACCCCAAGTTTTGACTATTTCTGCCATTCTCTAAGTGGTCCGTACTGCCCCCTGATAGATTAGTTGTTGTTTTGAATTTGCAGTGTACCTTTAATATACAATGTCTTTGTATGCAATTTGTGTCTGTGGGTGTGTGCAAGGCACACAGGATGGGCACTTGGGTCCAATGGGAGGCAGTCTGAAACAGACTGGAAACCACTGGACTTCATGAAGAAATACATGTATGTGTATATATGCTGATAATTTTATTATCTTCTGAACAAGTAACGTTTACATTAAGTTGGGCAGTGCGGTGTGACTGTCTTATTTGGTTGCGCATTAGACTGCTGAGTCCCCTTCACTTTACCCGGTAAAAGTTCAAATTGCATGGACAATCTTAGGTATAAACGGTAAATTTGGCTATGGAGTTTGTGGGGTTGTTTTTAAGAGGTTTCTTCTGGATTTTGCGAGGTACGTGTACACCTGCAGCGAAGTCCTCAATTAAGAGAAATACATGTACCCTTTTGTGTATGACTTTAAACCCTATAAACCAAATAAATAAATTAATCTACAGGTATATGTATAATGTACTGTAGATGTTTAAAAAATTAGCTCATTTTGATGTGTCTAAATTTGGCGTCAAATTATGTCGTTACCAGAAAAATACACTTCTCGTTACCTATATCTTTAGGCTATCCAGGAATTTTGATTTGCATTATCATTACGCAGAGGCATTCTCTATCAAGCTAGACTGACTTCATTCATAATCATTGGTGCGGCTTATAAATGATTGCCGGTAGGCTTTGCATTCCTTGGAATTGCTTCCTTTGGCAATTCCTAGTTCCATAACATTTTCAGTACTCATTAGATAACCTTATACAATATATTGATCCAATAAACACTTTTTGGAATAAAAATGTTCATCCACTGCTGGCTATATGTTCAGAGGACATTTTCTAAAATTTGCAGATTTCATTGGATAGTCTAAAGCCAGTTTCACATTAATTCCAGTCTGCTTCTCGATGATTCCCAATCTATTTCTAAGGGCTGAGGATCTTATGTTAACAAATATATGATAATACAAAAACATGACGACTGAGATAGATTTTCAACTTCTGGATATAAAATCCATCTCAGTCGCCATGTTTTTGTTATTTACTCAGCTTCTAAATGCCACTCAAACAAGATATATGATAATAAACAGTTTAAATGAAATGTAATTAAGTGTGACAAGGTGTGTCAAAGCATGGACATTTTCCTGTCATATCCATAGATAGTAGATAATTACAGCTCAAATTTCTTGAAAACTAAGGTATTAAGGGATGAGTTGAGGCCTATTAATTAAAATCAGAGACATGTTATTTGCATTGGCAGTCGGCCATCTCCATTGACTTTCCTGTTAATCTATTTACCTCAGAAAAATCAGCAGATCTGGTTTGTGGTCTATTGCTGAAGACTCTTTCAAGTTAACCTTATAGAGAACGGTTAGAATCAAGCATGTGTGATAAAATTGCAACAATTGAATGCTGGGCATACTTTTATAGTTGTCATAAAGAGTAAAATTTACTTCTGGCAATAGAAAAGTTGTCAAATGCAATTAATATCAGGTTGGTGTTTTTGTAACAAAAAAGGCTGTCAACCATGTTCAGGTTTGGAAAATTTACATCATGGCATTGTTTTAATGAATAGCTTCTTTCTCTATGTAATTTATATTTGAAAATATAGCAGAGTCTTCTGAGACAACAAGACGGATAGTGGTGGATTCCTTGTGGCAATTGTAGCAATAAGGTTTATTGTCAAGGCCTGATCTTAACAAAATCCATAGTTTCTGCATACATTGCAATGCAACTATAAGTTAAATTTTCTGACATTCGAACGAAAAAATAATAAAAAATGACAGTTTTGGAAAATTGACATCCTGATAATCATTTATACCGTAACTACTGTTTTAATCCGGAGCTTAATGTACATTGTCTAAATCTAGTGGGTGTGAGAGTGATTCATCTTCAAAACTATATCTTGGGAAAATTCACAAATAGAAGAGCGAGTTAAAAGTAAAAAACATCAAAGTAACTCTATACTTTATGAATGTCATGCAGCTTCTGGTTTATTTCCGGTGCATCCTTTCCATGTAGATAACAAGGCCCTGGTTTGAAAAGGGCCTTAGCGTTAAGATCGAAACTTTAAACCGGAAATATACCAGAAGCTGTTATAAACAAATTTAATAGACCGCTATGACATTTTTTAAATGATATATTATCTTCAGTATGTTTTAATCAATAGGTAGGACGGAATGTAATGAGGTTTTAATAAGGTAAACCAAGGCTTGGATAGTTCTGGTCATATCCACAGATATCAGTAGATAATTACAGCTAGAATTTCTTGAAAGCTAAGGTATTAAGGGATGATCTGAGGCCTATTAATTAACATCGAGGACATGTTCTTTATATTGGCAGTCGGCCATCTCCACTGGCTTTCCTTTGAACCTATTTACCTCGGTAAAATCAGCAGGTCTGGTTTGTGTAAGTCTTGTAGAAAAGCGGATGTCTGAGTGCGACTTGGTCCGGTTACTAAGTCTTTAGTGCACGAGTAACTAGAAAGAGGAAACTGAGGAATAGAAAAAGATCTGCTTTGCTAAAGACAATTTAAAGTAAACCTTATAGAGAACGGTTACAATCAAGCATGTGTGATAAAATTGCACCAATTGAACGCTGGGCAGACTTTTATTAATATTTGCTTCTGGGCATTAACAAGGTTTATTGTTACCGAATTAGCCCTTTGATGCCCTTAGTTAGTCAAACACAAAACTGTATAACATTTTATGGTTTAATTGTCACATAGAATTTTCAGCTTTTGGAACAAAAGTGTTCAGGTGCGTAAAATTGACACTATGGTATTTTCTGCCATAGGTACTGTTTTAATGAGGACTTGTTCCTGAAAATACATTTAAAAAACATTGTATTAGGCTATATAGGGCCTATAGCTGATCAAGCAGAATACATCTCACACACTGGTTTGGTTAGATTTTATGCCGGTCTGAATAATATTAAAAATACATATAAACAGGCATCGCGTTTTTGTTACATTTTATGCAACATTATTACGAAGTCCAGTTAAAAAAAGAAAACCGCAGAAAAATAGGGACAATTCTGCTTGTTCTACCATTTATAGGGATCGTCTGAAGTTTTAGCTCACAGAGTCCGGAATTATAAATATATCACGACATTGAACGGTTTGAAATGTGGCGAACCCATGAAGTTTCAAGGACTTATAGGTCTGCATGTATCTCTGAGACAAAGAGAGGTATCTTCATGGTAAAAGGGTAAAGATGTGTGGCAAGATTAGCTGATCATCTATAAACTCTTCGTCTTTTTTGTTTCAATTTCTTTTAGATATCAGATTTCAGAATCCATTGCTGTGACTTTTTAAACACTCGCCAATATGCAACTCCTGATACTCACTAACATTTTTCTCCCCAAATTTCCTCAATTAGTCAACAGTCCTGGTGGCTTTCAGAACAGACTTATTTTTTACCCCGTGGTGAACGGGGTCTAGATCTTACTCACTCTCTTGTTGCCACTTTTGTTGTTGTTGTTGTTGTTGATGTAACCCTAATTAAATGGACTATTTCTTTGTCAATAATGTTAGGATTGTTCTGAAAATTGGGCAATATATACCTGATAGTACTTTGCAAGTCATAACGCAGCCGGAATTTTCAATTTTACCATGGTTTTCTAAAAAAGCGAGTTTATAAATGCACACAGCACAAATGTCATGGCTTTGAGGCATGTATTAATAATATATGCTTCAAGAGGCAGATTTTATTAACACATGCCTCAACACCTCGACATTTTACCTGCAGCCACAGGATTTGTATTTGCTGCAGGCCACAGTGTATGTCTCGCTGTGCGGACTTGTTTAAGTAACCGTCTCTATTGATTTCTGTTTTGTCTTGTGTACTTCATTGCAACTTTTGGCAAGTTTTTGACAAAATTTATTATGTAACATGTATAGTTCAGTTAACTAGCCTAGCTTTTTAACCAGTTCATTATGGTCTCTTATGGCTCTTGTTGCATTTTTGCGCTTTGAATGGAACTTGAAAATAAGCTACATGTAGTTGGTTGGGCACATGCTATTCTTTTTATATTTGGAATTTTTTTTTTTTGTTATGAGGTAACACTCACATAACTCAACCAGCAAACGTCCTTGCTGATTCTAATTTATAACTCACCCAACCAAACTTTTTGCTTCATTTTTAATTCCTAACTATTATATAACAGAAGATCATTTTTTTAAGCAATAATTTCTCCAAAATTAAATTAAACAACTTCCTGTTTATTAGATGTCTTTGCTGCAAATTGAAAGCAGAACTATCTTACATAATATTTCCTTAAACCTAGGAACTTTTATTTGTTTTAGTTTTTAAAAAATATTTTGTATTTTTATGATTTTTCATTTTCTTAGGTATTTGTTTATTGATACGCACCATTTATTTAAAAAAAAAAAAGGATTATGGAATCAAACTGTAGTAACGTCAGTCTGAAGATGTTAAAAGAAGGGTTTTTTTCTTCCGCAAATGACACTATAAGAAAATGAGTGCCATGTGTCAGTATAATGTGAACTCAGTAAACTATTTCTGAGTTTTGTTTGTCATGTGTGATACCACTTGCATATCGTTACCTCAATGCCTTACAACAACATCAAATATTTCAATTTAAGAAAATATCATATTTTGTTTTGTTGTTCATGTAATTTATATGTATGTGATATTATTGTGCATGGGATTTGATGAGTTTTTTGATTAGTCTGCAATTATTACAAACTTGGAGTCCAATACTTTATGTCCTATTTTGAACTGATGTTCGTGTAAAATTAACAGTATTTTCATTTTTTTGGATCATCTTCTCTGATACTGATCAGATTCTGGTTCCAAACATTTTACACAATGAGACCCTTGAGGGAATCGAACAGAGACCCTCGGAGTTAGGCACTGAGTCGCCAGCAGTAAATACTGGCCACCTAAACCACTCAGAATTATAATAAGAATTATACAAAATTATATTGCTGTGGTATCCTTCGACGTGTATTTAGTGATTTTCTTTGTCTTTTTAATTTTTCTGTAATGGCATAAGCTAGATTTTCTGTAATTTTCTTTGTACTTTTCTGTCGTTTGAATTTTGATTTCCTTATTCTGTGAATTTCTATTAAGACAACAACTCACATGAGATGCTATTATCTGTCTAGTAATTGGCTACACTTGATTTACAGAGAACACAGAGCCAAAAGTCTAGTGTCAAGCTGATCCAATATCCCAGAGATCCGCTCTGTAGCTTGTTTAGAGATTCCTAGGAACATAGGGATGCACTGGACCTTCCAAAATTATCATGCTGGGTCATACAGTGTATAAAAATCTTAACAGTAATTTCCTTGAAGCAGAGTAAAATGGGCTCATACCTTTCTCGAGATTGAGAAGAAAACAAACACTAATGTAATGACAAGCCATCCTTGTTGTTGTCGTTGTGGTACTGTTTCTACAAAAAAGTGTGCTGGCGAATGACTTTCTTAATTTGACTACCAACTGATTTCAAATTAAAGAGAGAAAAAAAGTTGTCAATAAGAAGTCTGTAAAAGGCAGAAAGAAAATGATAAAATTGTAAAGCAGTACCATGTTATCACATATAAATTTAATAAGCACTATGGGATAACTCTTTCTGGGTGAACAGAGAGATGGCCAGTCAATACCTCAGAGTCAAAGACTCGACTGTAGGGAGAATGATTTGATTCTCTATTTTAGAATGTCCTGAAGGATCAGGTTCCATAGTTGTGTTTTTTTTTTTGCTGATTAGGGCAGTTAGAAACAGGCATGCCATAATACGAGTGAAATAACCTTAAGAACGGCGTAAAACCCCAATGAAACAAATAGAGTGAGGATATGAAGCCCGGTAGAGTAGGGTGGGTTAGTATGTCAGTAAGCTCACCAGATCCACCCCTGAATCTCTAATGTCACCAATTTACTAATGTGTTGAAAACTATTAGCAGACTTTGGAATCCTATCTGATAACCTTGTTCATATGATAGGAAGAGCTTGAAGGATAAACATGGCCCCATCCCTATACTACCTCAAACAGGACTTGTTTGAAAAGGCTGTCATCTCTTTTTATCAGATAGGCTTGTTAGCCAAGAAACCTTTTCCAGTATATTGTAAACAGAGCTACAAAACTTAATAATCTGTTATGTACTTCAATCATCACATGGCTATAATTCCTTCTTCATATATAAATAACATTAAAAATAAAGAAAAAAAGTTGTAAGCACTGAAATTTAATATCCTCAAAAATATCAAAGTTTCCCCTTGTTTGTTTTGAATTATTTTTGTATTACATAAAATGATAGTTTTGGGTAACTTAGCTGATTCTAGTCTTGTAACAGCTGTTTTTTTTATCTATTTTTAAATGTTTAACCAGTTTTCCTCTGTTTTGATACCTCAGTTTTTTGCCGGGAATCAAAGCCTGATTAATGATTATTGTCTAACTTGAAACTCCATTAAGAAAAATCTGTAATAAAGAGACAATTCCTACTTCAAAGCTGACTTCAAGGAAAGCTAACATTCCTAGTTCCATGATTTATTGTGTTTCCTTAACTTTGTTCTGAATTGACAATTCACAATCGTAATTATATTTTATCTAATGTATTTGTGTTTCCTTAGCTTTTACATTACGTAAGTTATGTAACAACATATAATGGTAATTTCACGATTTACTTAACTGTGTTGCCTTTATTTTGTCATGAAGTATTTCACAAAACACAATCACAATCTTGACATGAGTTTCTGTTATTTTGAGTAAAACCGGTGACTAACTGATCGATGGAACTGTTATAGAGAGGGTTGTGGGGATTTTAACTTTCTAGAGTTTAATTGTTTTATTGTAGTATTGACCTGATTATGATTTTGGAGGGAAAATGTTTTATTGCTTTAGTGGATGTGAACCTAGTACACTTTTGGAGGGAAACTGTTTTAAATTAAATTACACTTATTTAACAATTTCATAATTTCTTTTACTTTTACCAGACCTAGATCAACTCTTTTGCTAATGTCATTAAGTTCTTTTATGTTACTATTTCCATGTGTTCTCTTGTTGTTTGTACTTAAAGATCAACAAGAAACACACATTTCATTTGTTCACTGACCATCTTAAGAGTTTTATTACTGCTTTCTCTCAGGTCTGTGCTCTGGCTATAAATACCAAGTCTCACTGACCACTATGACAGTCAGTGAGAGAATGATAGTTAATGATAGTTGGAGACAGATTGTAAAGAGAGTATATACTGAGATTTAGATCGTAAGAGTTTTAGCACAGAGCCAAAAGAGAGCCAGCTATGATTGTATGTTTAAATGTAAAGTAGATAGTTTAGTTAGTATGGAAAATAAATAAGAATGTGGAAAGTGAAGAATCTGGACTTTGCCTCTTATGAATAGTTAGGGATGTGTAAAGAAAGTATCCTGGTTATAGAACCATTGTTAGAGAGAGTGCTGCTGATTTTAAGGTCTAATCTCCCTCTGACGATCTGGAATAGGAAGGTAGTTTCCCAGATCAAAGTGATATCTGCTTATCTGGTTTGTATCACTTAGTCCTGACCAGATAAACTCTGTCTGCTCCCAGAAGTTTAGTTTCCTAGACAAATTAATCAAAGGTATAAACAGTTACCTGAAGGGCTGATGGGAGATTTTCTGAGAAATACTCTTACGTTTAGTCTACTATGCCTACAGAACTAGCTAGACAACGTTCTGTGTTCTTAGTCACTTCTCTCATACATCTGGAATGGTGTAAAGGTTTTGGGGCTTCTAAGACCACATAACAAGTGTTGGTGTTTACATTATAAAAGATCTTTCTCCGATTAACATTTTCATTCAATTTCATGCGATTTCACGCAATTCTCTCAAAATTTAATGTGATTTACTCCAAATAGTACACAGGGTAATTTGACTAACTCATATAAAATATGTATATCTGATCACTACGTTAGAGACACAATCATTGTGTGCATGGGCTCATAAGTTGCTTCCTGTTGCTTGTGCCCTCTGCACTAAGGGGCATCAGAAAGCCGATTTTGTTGAGGTGTCCTGTTTTTCATCCTGTTGCCAGTTCACTTGATGGAGGTTTCATTTTGACAATTTGGACATCCACATCTTCATACGAATGAAATTACCATACATATGGCATAAACCCCAAACAAACAAACAAACATCCTTTGTGTGAGTTTCTGTTGTGGGAATTCCAATGAAGAGATTGACAAAATATGTAAAGACCTAGATCCGAATTGCAATAAACATTGCAACAAAAAATTTAATTATATATTCATATTTGTCATTTCCTTTTTGTCATTGTTTCATAGATTTCATCATTTTTTTTGTCATTTTACTGGTTATTATATTCACTACTGTCATTTCTTCAAGCTTAATGACTGTAGGGAATTTATTTTGTAAAATTCAGTTGTGTCATTTTTTGGTTCTATCTCTGAGATACCTTTTAAAATATAATAACGTATCAATCTGATTGTTGTTTTGCTGTATGATTTTACTCTTAGCCATAAAGAATTTCATTTAAATTGTTCATTGAGTATATATGTCTGTACATATTTTTAAAAATTCAATCTACCAAATGTTAATTTTCCTATCACATGTAATTTATCCTATTACATATCTGTTGACTTACTTCCTACATACAAACAGTACCATGACGTGTGTTACCAATACTGTGTTGCAATAACATGTTTACAACTGCTGGCTGGCTAAAATAAATTATTATTGATGAGAATCCTAATTAATTTAGTATCTTTTTTAATCTTTTCATCTGCTCCTGACTTCTTTCATGGTAAAAGGACAAATTGGGACTCATTAAGCTCTTTGTAAAAGTCCAAAGCTAATATATATTTCCAATAACATGCAATGGGGCTAAAGGGAAAGAATCAAGTTTTCTGCTTTGAATTCCATTTAAGCGCCTTCGTTTATGAATATTATTTTAATCAATATGGCCAATCAAACAACATCATTTTCTGCTTTTAATGCCATGGCCTTCTTCATGGTTAAACGCATTGCAATCGCGTTCAATACATACCATTAAAATAATTGTTTGTTCGATGAGGTTTGTCAGTGGAGCAATCAATCGGTTGATATGTGTATGAATTCCAACCAAAGAAATATTGAATAAACTCAACCTGAAGATAAGTACTTGTGAACTGTTCTTTTATACAAAGGATACAGGAAATATAGGGAATCAAATAACATTGTCAGTTTGGACTTTTGGCCGATTAACCGCGGATCTCAGAAGGGTCGCCAATCAATTCTTTATTACACTCTAAAGACCACCCAAGGGCGGGACGAGAGGAACAGTAACATATTATATATAAACATGACAAACATATGTACAATAGATAAATAAACATGAGTGAAATATTACAAGACCAAATACAATTATAATCAAGATATCAATGTTACAATTTGTAAATTTTAAAAGACTCTGTGATGAATTTAACTATATTCGTTTGGATAAGCCTATGCTCTGAAGTGAACAGTTCCCTTGTTTTGAAAGCTGTTTTTCGTCCTGTATGCCAGGGGATTTTTTTCGTTCATTTGGCTGTCACACTCCCAAATGAGTGAAATAACTTGAAGTACGTTGTAATGCCCCAATGGAATAAATAATTAAAACATAATGTCCTGTTTGTTTATTGTATGTTTCCAGTGACCTTGACACAAATGAAATAACCTTTAGCACGGCGGTCCTACGAATAACCCAAATGAAGCACAATGAACCCAAATGAAGCAAATAGAGGGCACAAGGTACCCAAACGAACACTGTACAGTCTCCAAATGAGGTTTAGATGTGTTTTAAAGTCCTTTGGGGTCAAGCTGTTGTTAGGATTTTAGTTAAATTTCAGTTGCTTTCGATCGCCGAAAATTTAAGCACGGACGTAATATCCAAAAGAAACAGACAAACATTTCAATGGTAGAACCCTCCTGTATCTCATATATATAAGAAAAGTAAGACTGAAACAAGTTTAAGCCATTACAACTATAGAAGGCGATTTCTCTGGAAAACTACCGGTCTTTCTGGGCCACACGTATGTGCTTCCTGGGCTTTTAACAGACGTTCTGTGTGATTTGGACATAAGATTGTCAAGATCAAATAAGCTCCTATCCATGGATATCGGGAATAAATAATGTGATAAACGAAAGTCACTGAGTACTTAGCTGCGTGAGGATGCAATTAGAGAGTTGTTGGTCGGAAAGAAGACAACGGTGACCTTCTGTGCATTTGTTGATCTTCAGCCACAGTTTTATTCTTATGGTTCTTCTCTTCCCTGTAATGTGATGTCTCGATACCTCTTTACGTGGCAATAACGTGATTTGGTCATTATAATAAGTACAAGTATGTTTCAGAAAATGCAATGATAGAGTTCCCTGTTTTTCACTCTAAGAGAACGTAAGCAATTCCCGATCGTCATAGTTTGGAACAAGTTTTTTCATCTAACAGGTTCAAAGAATTATCAGTGCATCCCAACTGAATGTCCAGACATTGTAATTTGATATAAGGGGCAGCACAATATTATTTGTTGTTCGTCCTGTACTGTATTACTTGTGTTCATGGTTTAATTGCAGGGATCTGGCTAAGGACAGTATGTCTGGAGCTCCCATTCATGCCATCATACTTATAGCATTGGAGGGACATTATCTTTCAAACAGAGCAAACGCTTGTAGGGGCGTCACATAATTTGGTTGTGGCATTGGAAGTGGCTTCACATAAGTAGCTACTTTCTCTTGGAATACACCGCCGTCAAATTGTTTATTTCTGAAGGATAACCTACGGGGACAAGCCCCATTGACAGGTTCCTGACATACAATGACATACATACATGTATATATATAAAATGCAAGTGTGATTACTCTTTAAGAAAATGTAAAATCGCAATAATAAATGTAAGGATAGATATTTACGAATACATTAAAATAGAATATATGTGTTTTTGTATAAATGTAGAGAAATTAAATGTTGCTTGCCTCCACCGGGATTCGAACTATATATATATTTTCACCCATACCTAATATCTATGTGTGTTACATATTCGCCGCCTATTTATCTTTACAATATACATGCTACATGTATTGCATTTTCTCGAGATGCGCCTATAGGTTATCCAGAACAACTCAAGATTCAGGTCTATCTAGAAACTTGTCTCGGAGAATTTATATAGAACATGAGATGATTTATCGGCTTTAATTAGTCGATATCCCTGTGCCAGTGTGATTACTTTTGATAAAAATATATAAACAAATAAATACTCGAATAAATAAAAATGTTTTTTCAATGTCCTCTCTTTCCTTATGGAAGTCAGAATATAAACACCCTTGAGTTCGGCGTTAAGCACCAATCAATCGTTTAATGACACCACATTGACTTCCCTTGTCGGGTATCTGTTCTTCTATCTTGTTATTCTTCTATATTGCTAGTTGCTTTAAGGATCAGTTCCTTCCCCCAGTGGGTGGAACGATGTCATTCGGCCGGCCCGCGCCGTAGCTCAGTGGTTAGCGTCTGACTGCAGATCCTCCTTCGATGTACCACACGGGTTCGAGTCTCCCAGTGGATCTGAGGTATATGAGGGAGTCACACGAGGTGACTTCGGCTATCGCGGGGGCGGTTTTTACGAGGTTTTCCGCCGTATTGAGTAGAGCAGATTAAGAAGTGGAGAATCCGTCGTCATATAAATGAAATACCTTTGAGTACGATGTTAAACACCAAACAAACGATCACAAAGGAGTTGAATTTACGTTTTTAAGTATGGCATAAAACCCCTGATCAAACAAACAAAACTTTCCATTATCTTCTGCGAATAATATTGACGTTTACTTCCTTAATCCATCGCGTTGGCATGCCTTGATTTGAGTTGAATAAGCTTGTCCGCCCACAGCGTAAAACAAAACAACTCGTCAAACTAACATACAAACAAACCATGCAACCTAACGTGTGCTGTTCAAGGAGATTTATACGGTGATTTTTACAAAAAAGTGCACTCAAGTACTTGATTGACAAGAAGAGTATGAACATTGACATATTTCAGAAGCTTACTTTTGTTATGTTTTTTAAATCTAAAAGTGCAGGTATATAAGATCTTTGAAAATGTCCATAACGTGTTGAAGAGTTTAAATTACGTAAGCAGTCAAGAACCTTTTAAGATGGCAAACATGTATCTTCCTTTTCTCTGGAGGTCTTTTATAAAGTTCAATCTATTCATATAGCCCGCCCCCGTATGTCACTATTTTAACGAGGCGTCTCATACATACTTTTTCTTTATAAATGTAGAGAAGGTAAATTCTGCTTGCCTTGGTCATTATTCTGCCTAGCATGGACAGCGCTCTAAGGTAGGTAAATGTTAGAATGGAACTCGTTGCTTGTTGTCAAACTGTTTAAAACTTTATTTAAGAATGTCCGATCAGTGGTTCGTAAATGGTGGAAGATTCTTCATTTGTGGTCTATATGGTCATATATGAGCAGCCCTTTTGTTAGAGCACCTTGAACTGTTAATGTTCGCACGTCATCTGATGGACCGTTTGGGTGTTTGGATTGGCTTATATCATGTTATTGTTTGTTGGTTCTAGGTTTCTAAAGGAAGGTCCCGGTAGCCTTTTTAGATTGAAACGCAGTGATATGTGTTAATTAAGTTAAGGGCCACCACAATTAAATAAAGGTTGTTATGCATTTATACTTAATCGCAAACATGAGATCGCTCTTTATCGACTATCCTAACTGATGGAACAGCATGATTTACCAAGGAGCTATATTTACTGATTTTGTTCAAAAACAAAAGTGGTCTATTTGATTTCCATCGTAATAACCCTCGTCTTTCAAGGACAAGAAAGTGAAAAACAAATAATTGCGGACGTGAGCTAGGAGGAGTTGCCCTATATCGTCACCAAGGACATTTGTAGAAGATTTACATTTGTTGTTTTTTTATCTGTAGATTACAGGTAAATTAGATCTTTGAAAATGTCACACTCCATAACTAGCTGGTGACGAGTTAAAATGACGTAAGCATTCAAGAAACATAAGACATGGCAAGCATGTCAATGCAAACGTTTAATGAACGTTCCACCCGGTCAGTGGACTTTTCTGTTTAAGACTTCTGTTCGAATTACGTGTCCTAACAGGATTTGTTATGTACTAGTATTTCTTTTTCTTGTTATCCCATCGGCATATTATGCCGTAGGGATAATGTCGTCACGACGTCCGTCCGTCCGTCCGTCCGTCCGTCCGTCTGTATAGAGGGCATGAACAAGAAACAATACCACTTAACAGTTTTCAAATTTTGGAAACACATTGGTCTTACACTAAACTACATTCCTATTTAAAATGGGGCCATTCTAAGCAAATT
>JAVFBZ010173841.1:0-16120 GCA_032466195.1 Katharina tunicata | reverse complement strand
AATTTTATCTGGGTGCACAGGCGTGCACCTAGATTAGAACATTTTTTAAAATTAGGTGCACAGCGAAATAAATGGGTGCACTGGTGCACCCGTGCACCCATTATTTCGAACCCTGCCTGTGTTCTCACCTTAATAATGTCAAGAATAGGTCAATAATGATTCGATAGCAGAACCTGTGTTCTCACCTTAATAATGTCAAGAATAGGTCAATTGTGATCCGATAGCAGGACCTGTGTTCTCACCTTAATAATTTTAAGAATAAGTCATTTGTGATCCGATAGCAGGACCTGTGTTCTCACCTTAATAATTTTAAGAATAAGTCATTTGTGATCCGATAGCAGAACCTGTGTTCTCACCTTAATAATGTCAAGAATAGGTCATTTGTGATCCGATAGCAGGACCTTAATAATGTTTATTTCCTCACCCTGTAGAAAACAATAATAATCCTTATGGTCCTGCTTTGAATGCATGGTTGAGTGTTGGACTATACCTGGAATAGGTTCGATCTTACCTGTGGACCATAGGTACCGTAAATCTGCGACTCTAACGACTTTTTGTTGGGCAGTGAGGTCGCTAGAGTCGTATGCAATCTTACAAAAAGTGAAAGGGGTAAAGGGGGAATGAGGTTATAAATCAAACAATAGCCAAACTACAGGGAATCAATCGCTCTGTGTCCTCAAGGCGAATCAAGATTCAGTCAACCATGACTAACAACCTACCTTAATTAGGCTTTGAAAATCCTGCTGGTTTCCCCAGCTTGCCCCCAGTAACAAGGCCCTACGTAAGGCTAAGCATTCTGTTGTTGTTGGTGCTAACGTTTGTTGACCCCGCGTGAAACAATCAACGAGAAAATATAAAAACTTTACCCGACATATACATTTTTTTCCCAGCCGCCACTTTAACAGTCCCTTAGTTACGATACTGCGGATGTTGGCTGGACCCTCCGGCCACCCTATGCCGATGATGGCCGCATCTTCATCCGATCCTGCCAACATACGCGGACCTTGTTCGAATCTTGACTCGATCTTCCGGCCATCATACGCGGATGTTTCGAGACCGATAACATTTTACTGCACAAACCAATTTACTGTATGCACATTGTGAACATGCTGTTACATGGTTTTCTATAACTTTTAAATTGTTTTCCAAAGCAGCAGAATGATGCCCGCTTTGTTATAGTTCTTCAGACCTTCTAATTTCAAAATGGCGTCGCCCGAGCAGCACACACCAGGTCGACTTGGACCAGCTTTGCTTCCAAACTAGAATTACATTTATTTAAAAAAAAAATATGTTTGTGGTTAAATATTAGCATTATGTACCTTTCATTTGCAAAATCAGTCAGCCCAAAAAAATGCCATGCCAGTCAATATCAAGCTGTGAAAACCAGGCAGTCTCTGTCACCAAACAGCGAATTCCGTAGATGAAGCCTATTCATATTTTCATGTAATGAGACGAAATCCGATGTCACCCGCTATTTAAACTCACTCTCGTGTGTCGTATATAATCTTACTTGATCATAGTTTATGTGCATAAAGTTCATGTAATTGTCCACCGAACGATTATCAAATTATATTGACAAATAGATTACATGAATGCAAACATGACCCCGACAGGGGAGTATAAACACTTCTTACTAGTCTCTGTCTGTGAGGCTCTTGAGACCAAGGCGAAACAGTCAAAGGTGAGTGGCCCTTTGAACCCCTGCTCTCGACTGTCTTGTTTGTTGATCTATGCTTGCCTTGTTTTGTTACATGTTTATATCTTTTTTATTTAAATAAAACAAAAATATGACGAAAATCCCATATATAAATGTGAAAAATAAAAATAATGTTGAATCCAAAAACTAGTTTACATGTTGAAAATATAGTTATATAAAACATTGTGCTAATTTTCAAATATTTTTTATAAAGTTTTGCAAAAACTCTCTGATTGAGCTAATTCTTTATACATTTAGCTACCATCATGTGATGAAATGTGTGCAGTGTATACCCAAGTCCATTGCTGCTTACGACAATTTTCAATCTTGTTTTTAGAAAGCGTTTAAATACAGACACCTCATGTGGTGATTTACAAAAAGTTTAACTGTAATTGAGACAAACTCCGAATATAATTATGTACCGGAAGATTTACTTGAAAAAAAAAATCTGATGCTATTGTGCTTGATTTTCGCCAAACCAACTACTTGAAAAAATGGATATCATGTACATTGCGGAAAAAGTTTAGGCCTACATATTTTCTAGTCGTGTCAGTCACTAATAATATGAATACTATAGCCGCCAATCTATTGTCTCAAACGTGTGAAGACAGCCCAACCCCAGTTAGCCTCACATGAAGGGACTCCTGTGGCGCGAGACTATTGACCCTCTTGGCAGTGTTTAGAAAGCAATTCCCCACCCCACTTCTGGTGGCTTCTTTGAAGGTGATAGAGTCGTAGGCATTCTGGCAGGTTTAGCTGAGAAACAACCCGATATAGAGGGGACTCAGGAGTCGTTAGAGTCGCGGATTTACGGTATATAAGGGAATTTTTCCTGTGGCTGCAGAGTTTGCCGGGTGGTCTTAATGAAGTTTGTTATCGATTTTCCACCAGTGAATTCTAGAGCCACTCTGGAGCTTTCAACCCGAGCAGAGATTGCTGATTTTCGCTAAAATTCACATTTTTTTTAGATTTTAACATTTTCCAGTGCTTCAAGCAACAAACTTTTGTATAAATATAATTTTTTGTCCATCTGCCAGCTAGAAATGCAAAAAATCTTACTTTATTTGAAGTATGTCAGTTCCTTTTATGAGTTCAATTGCGTATGCAAGTTCAAATACTGCTCGTCCACCTTGACAGTTTGCATACCATGTATCGTTTGAAAGCTTGAAAAGAGGCACGTTGTGTTGTAACACATATTTTGTGTCAACCATCTGCGTTCTAAAGCTAGAACGGATTTTAAATACTTGTGTTTTGATACGGAAATACCCTTATATGGCATATCTGACGGAATTCCTGGCGAAAATGCCTGAATATTCCGTTATAAATATAGATGTCCACGTCATTCTCGTACATGCACTTCCCGTATACATTTTCAAACAGAGATACACGAGTGACGTAACACCTAGAAACATGCACTTATCAACTTCATTAACTACGCGATCATTGGGTGAATTTTGACAGTTCAGTTCTTAATTTTGTAATGTGAAAGTTTATCGTGACTTTCGTGAATAAATTGTTTTTTAGCTAGGCCATATGGGTAAATAAAGAGAGGAAAACGTAATGTATTGTGTTTAATTACCAACAGAAGGTAATTTAAATTTTTAAGGCATTTGAAAGCTCCAAATATAATACTCATTTTCATGTCCTGTATTGGCACATGAAACACAGAATTAAAGTTTCTGGAGCTTGTTATGCCCATTGAATAAGTGAAATAAATGAGTATGATGAACCGACAGAGCAAATAAATTTATCTCATATTTTGTTCAGATTTATAATTGTTTGATTGGGTTTTACAACATACTCATAGGTATGTCCACCTATATGACAGAGTGTTATCTCACTGGTTCGTTCAAACATTGGTGTGTTTACTACTTCCATTTCATTGGGTTTTCACAACAAACATATCTTAGTTCATTTTACTCAATTGGCATACCCATATTTTATCAAGTGAAATAAACAAGAGAATGAACAAATCAAACAAAATGGTGAGATGATTATTTCACCAGATTTATATGAATAAAACTGGGAGAAGTTGATTGGGATGTGTTGTGTTGCATTCTGTTTTTATTTTATTTGATGCCAAACTTTATTTGTGTTATTTCAACCACATGTTTAGCAATTGGCTTGTTTTGCTTGGGGTAGTAAGTATTTAAGTTTATTTCACTCATGTGACGTTACATTGGCCTGTGCAAATTATGGAAATTCTCTTTCGTAAAGATTGGTTGGCTCGGCCACTCGATTAACTCTGCTTGTCCCTGCAGCATCAATACCGTTTTTTTTTTTTATACTGATCTTTATTGAGTTTTTAAAACCATAAAAGGTCACATCAATACATAGTAATCACCATTTTGTTACATTAGTTGTGATTGGTTTAGCAACACATATACAGTTGTTTACCAGCCATTTTACATTATTTCTTTTTACTAACAATTGGTAGTTATTGAACTCTGAGTGTTAACATAAGGGTTTCCCATTTAGAATTAAAGGCTTCAATATTTCCATCATTTTTCAAACATATGTACTGTTCAAATATTTAATACCAGCTTCATACCATGATTTCCAAAAAATTGTTTTACCACCAATTGTGACGTGTCTATTAAACCAGATACTTTGCTTGGCTACATCCATGTAAGATTATTCTCTTTCATGTTGAGTGATAAGCAGCCAGCTGTGTAATACTTCTTTATAAAAGGCTGGTAAATTTCCAGGGATATCCGATTTATCAAAAGCACAGTACAGAAAATCATTTATCTTCAATTTAAAACAATCATTAGGTACAATATTCCAATTTTTATCAACCGAATTGAGCAGCCTATATACCCATGTAGCCTTAAGAGCCTTAACCATTGATGGCATATCAATCATACCTCCATTACAATGATCATTAATAATTGCACTATGTTTGATTTTGTGTTTCTTGTTATCCCAAAGGAATTCGTTAGTTAATCGTTCTGCCTCTTTAATAGCCCAGTTGGGAGTTTCTAGAACTGAGAAAAGGTATATAAGTTTGGATACAGCAAATGATTTGATGACTAGGACCTTACCCTGGAGAGATAGCCTGCGTTTTTTCCACATGCACAAAGTAGCCTTTAGACCCTTTAGCTTATTTTTGTAATTTTGAGATAACATATCACTTGTCGAGGAGCTGAATGATATCCCCAAAGTATGAACAGAGGATCCTGAACAGTTTATGCCCTGCAATGTTTCCTGTTGTCTTTTGTTTTTACCCAAAGCTAAACATTGTGACTTTGTAATGTTTAATTTAAGTCCTGAATATGTGTAAAATTGCTTAACAATATCTAGGACTATTTCAGCAGAGGTTTTTTCTCTGACAAAACATGTTGTGTCATCAGCATAAAGATATATTTTTGCTTCCTTACCTTGTTTTTGAATTCCTTCAATCTGATTGTTATTACGAATTTTAATTGCTCCAATTTCTATTGCCAGAATAAAGAGGTAAGGGGAGAGCGGGCACCCTTGTCTAACACCACTCTGTATAGGAAAGAACCCTGAGCTGAAGCCATTGTTCAGTACACAGCTTGTTGTGTTCATTTGTAATATTTGAATCCAGTTAATAAAGTTTTCTCCAAAACCAAAGAGTTCTAGTACATGTTTTAAATATTTTAGATTAAATTATCAAATGCTTTTTCAAAGTCAAGGAATAAGATAAAACTGTCCTCATCTGAATTCTCAGCTTGTTGTATTATGTCATATATGAGTCTAATATTTTCTCCTATATATCGATTTTACAAAAAAACAGTCTTGTCTGAATGTATAATTAATGGCAGCAATATTTTTATTCTGTTAGATAGGACTTTGGCAATGATTTTATAATCTGTATTTAAAAGGGTGATCGGTCTCCAGTTGGATAATTTTGTTCTGTCACGTTCCTTCTTTGGTATAAGCATTATAACCCCTCTCTTTTGATCTACAGACATTTGCCCAGAATCTAATACACTGTAAAAACTATCTATCACTAAATGCTTAATGCCATTCCACAAAAGTTCGTAGAATTCTGCTGGCAATCCATCACATCCCGGGTATTTTGCATTCTTTAGCTCTTTTAATGCTTGTTTACATTCTTGTTCTGTAATTAGTTCATCACAAATGTTTTTTGATCTTTCATTCAGTTTTGGGATATTGTTGTTTTCAATAAAGTCTAAAATATTATGAGGAGAACATTGCATATTTTCTGTGTTCAGTGATTGATCAAACTTTTTCACTTTTTTCTAAAATATGTTTTGTGTTTGTTATGTACTGCTCTGTTTCTTCATCATATAGTTTGCTTACAGCTTTGTTTACATAATTTCGTTTTTCTAAATTTAGAAAGCGAGCCCTACTACGAAATATGATTCTGTCATTTTTAACTTTATCTATCTGTTTAAGCTCTTCCTTCTCCTTCTCAATTTTGTCATAAGTATTTTCTTTGGGTTTATCACCGAGCTGTCTCTCCAACAACACCAAACTATCATGTAACTGTTGCTCTCGCTCCAGTTGTATAGATCTGGACTTTTTTGAATATCTAATCGTTGATTCACATATGTCACATTTGATGAGTTCCCATTTTAGCCCTTTGTCCTGTACATCTTTGTGATTTAAGCTGCTTTCCTTAATGACTGCTTTTATCTTGTCAATATATTCCTTATCGAATAGCAAATTTGTATTTAATTTCCAAAATCCAGGTCTACAAGATTGATGTAATTCACTTATAAGTGTTAAATGAATCATGCTGTGATCCGAGTATATGGATGGATATATATCCACACTTAGAGGAGCACACATAAGGGATGTGGAAAACAAAATAAAGGACTTACACTCATCAAATTTCCAAACAATAGTGCTACAAGTTGGAGGCAAGGACTGCACGTCAGGAGCTACAGAAGACGAGATTTTGTGCAATTACGACAGATTACTGAACACTATTTACATTAAATCACCAAACACTTCCATATTTATTTGCGCTATAACTCCTAGGATGGGACTATCTCGCAACTTCGACCAGTGTGTTAGAGCAGTAAATAATAACATATGAGCTTGCAGATTTCTATGGACTTGGCTACAGCGACACCACTTGGGAAGATTGATCGCAATCTATTTGTTGGAGATGGTGTGCACCTCTGTGCCAGAGGCACATCACAGATCTTGAAAATAATTGATGAAATGGTCAATATCCTGCCAAACAGTTGACAACAATCAGTTATTATGATTGTTCATTATACATGTACACATTGTAATGCTATTATTTAATTTTCCCTGAGGGCCTCAGTTTTTGAAAAACTGACTGAGTTTATATATTGTATCCACCCTCGTTAAAAAAAGTTATATATATATCTATAACATAAAAATATGAAGCCAAGAAATGCTTTCATCTCTACAAGTGATACAGTTTTACATTTTGGATCAACAGTTTTTTCCATGCATCGATCAGCATACAAATTTGATTGTTGAACAAATAGATAGAACAAAGTTTCCGGGAAAATAAGACGATAAAAGTCCAGCTAATTTTTGTCAGCGTCCACGACACGGTAGGCCCCGATTCCCCCTTAAATCCCTTCACCAAAAAATCCCTGAAGTTTGCCTCCCATTTTCCCCTAGACAATTTTGCTGTTGTTATAATTGTCAAATTGGCATCGCCATTTCCGTCGTTGACTGTACTCAGATTCTGTAATAGGTCTATGTCCTCATCCGAAGAAAAATCCCTTTGGTAGCAGAGAAGCTGATGAATCATTTATGATTTCATCAATGGTAAGGAATCATTTATGATATCATCAATGGTAAGGAATCATTTATGATATCATCAATGGTAAGGAATCATTTATGATATCAATGGTAAGGACTCATTTATGATATCATCAATGGTAAGGAATCATTTATGATATCATCAATGGTAAGAAATCATTTATGATATCATCAATGGTAAGGAATCATTTATGATATCATCAACGGTAAATCCCTGAAAATCAGAATCATCATCTCCGTAAAAGTCAGCAGTCGACATGTTGGCTTCATCAACGATTCAGCTGTTCATAGAAAGACCAAAAAATAAGCGATGTACTTTGCGCATAAAAGAGCGAGCATATAAGAATGCGCTCCTCGTAGCGGATGAGTTGAGAAAGTAAAGCTTGGAACGTTTCTAGAATTTCTTCTCCTTAGCTTTGTTTTTTTGTGTTTGTTTGTGTTTGGGGGTTTAAAGCCAACTATTTTGTTTCCATATTCTCATTTGACATTTGAATCGAACAACTTTTTTTGTTGGCAGCAAGTGTGAAAGGACGTCATAGTTTGTTAAAATTCTAGAGTTATATCGTTGTGGTTGATATTGTCCAGCAGCGCAAGTTACAACGTGTCTTCTTCTCACCCCTGGAAAAAATGTAAAATTTCTTGCGACCACAAATTTTCAGGTTACATATTTCTCGCCAGATCCTACATACGTTAAATACAGCTCGAAAAAAATCTAAAATACATATACAAATAAAATACATTATATTCTTTATTTCTTTTAGGAGATAGATCGATTTAGCAACCTGGCGGACGTAATCAAGACTCAAGAGCTGCCGTCTTAAATATGCAACTATATTTAGTTACCGATACCATACTGCATGGACATAGACTTCTGTAGTTGTTGTAATCCTTTTGCAGGGGATGATCTGAGACGTATTCAATAGTCCGAGCGCCAGATGGCGCTGGTTTCAGTTAATATACTCCACTACTGAGTGTAAACGAGCGCCATCGGTCTATTGCACTTTTGAACAAGCCTCTGAACTGTGTCGTCTGCGGGACTGATCCAGTGATCCCCGCACAAAATAAAGTACCAAAGCCGGTGCAAGATTTTATTCTGTAGCTGTGGCATTGGCCTATCAATTATCATATCAATGAAAGAAAAAATAATTATCAAACTGTTGAAGTATTTATATTTGGGTTTATTCCAATCGGCATTGCATCCGTAAGATTTCACAAGATAAATTCAACTTTTTTCGGTTTGACATCGACAGCCTGGGTTTTAAAAAAAAAATATTGAAAATTGAAATTTCTCGCCAGACGCAAGATTTCACGACACCGTGGGTTGTATGGTCGCTTGATTTTCCAGGGGTGCTTATACTGTTGTATAGTTAGGGTTAGCAAAAAGATAACAGCTTCAAGTCCAAGAAGTGATTGTTCTTCGCTGCAGGTAATTATGTATAACTGTGCAAATTCTCTATTTAATATATAAAAGAAAGTGTATATAAGTGAATAGTACAATTATTTTCTTAGAAGAGCAGAAAGTTTCCTGCATATATTTAGATATATATATTTTTTTTCTTAATAAAATAAAGAGTATGTGAGACAGAAAAGTGAGTCCATTTTGTTACTGGTACTTTGATCAGGCCTGTAGTATATAGGCTGAGATATTCAACCAAATAAATCTCTCCAAAAAAAGATAGGGAAAGATATAACAAGCATCAGATAGGCATCTATATGTACAGAGACCAGTAGCTAGAATCACCTAGTGACTAAGATTTTTAGCCATGAGAATGTTAACTTGAGTTAAAATTAGGTTTGGGTCCACTTCAGATCCTGTAAAATACAGCAAGAAATTGCACTTGTTATGACTTTTTCAAAGTTTACTGCTTGATATTTATTGAAGTCCAGTAGCTCTCTAATCACTTATAAAGTGTCTTGATTAGTTCTAACATTTTGAAATTGGAACGAAAATTACGCTTACGAAAATTGGACCCCTTATGATGCGATCTACCAAAGTACAAACAACTGTCGGATAGTGCATTTAGATTAGATTCTTTTGGAGAAATGAGTTGTCTCTGAATAATATATCCACTGATTTTGTAAAAATGGGCACTTGATCATGGGATAACCAGCTCAGCAAGAGCGTTTATGCCAGATTGCAAAAGTTTGTCAAGTCTTTTTTCTACTTTGTTGCTGTTGCACTTCTACTTTTCTGTATTGTTCTGGTGAACCAAGTGCTGTTCACGCAAATCTGTTAAGCTTAAAAATTAATGTAACCAAACAACATTTGCCACTAAACATATACCCTGACTAGTGGCGAAATGGGTAAGGATTTTTCTTTACCGAATACTTGTTTGTGGTATTCGAATACTATTTGGTTACTCGTTAAAATAGAGAGTTTAGCATCCTTAAAGATAAAGGTCAAAGGTTTAAATCAATGTTGTTCAATGTGATGGGATTACTTGGTAAGCACTACTGTACCTTCCCATACATGTATGTTCTCTTACAGATTTGACCACATTTGGAGTTTGATATTAAAATCTTCTTGGTTATTTGTCTATTTAAACGAAACGTCACCACAACCTTTAATTATTAACATGTACATTTTGTGACAAAAGAGAGTAGTTTTAACTTAAACAAATTTAGGTATTGTTCAGGAATGTGTTTATAAATCCAAACAAACATCTTTCTATTTTCTTTTACCTTTTTTCCCCCCAGGGACTGTGGCTCAATTTGTAGAGGAAGTCGTGGTATAATGTTTGCCTGGGCCAAAAATGCACCACCATTACATCTCCCAAAAGGTATTGTATGAGATTTCTTCACTGCCTATCTCACTGGAAACCAATTTGTTGTGCTGTCATATCGGTTCGAATTGTCTTGTCCACCTTACATGCATACCCTAAATCACCTAAACTTTTGACCATGAAGTTAATACTTTGGAAGCTATTTTAAGGACCTTAACATAATGTCTGGGAGTCAAACAAGAGTTTTATAGTTAAAGGAGAATCTGGATTTAACGATGAACTTAAATTTGCTTGTTTACATGCTATAATACTTCCACAACTCGCAAAAAGGGAAGCATTATGCATGGTCGAAATTATAGGTGATTTACAGTAGTTGCATGTTGATGTACGCTTAGCTTTAAACATAATTAAATAAATATTTAGTCTATTTTGCCAGTTACTCCTTTTATATAAAACAGTGCTTTCAGAATAATATGAAAATTAAACTCAAATCAAATCTAATAGATTTGCTTATTGAAAACTGGTGCAATGAAACTAGTGCCATTTTTAAATGTAAACAAATCAAACCATTTGATCAAAAGATGTTTTAACATTTAAACAAAAATGTTCTTCACTATGATAGCCGATACTGTCAACTGTCACCTGTCCGTCCCACACACCATAACATAAACACTTGGAATTGAGCTTCCTCTTGATACTGCATTCCACCAAATTCCAGACAGCAATAAGGCAAACATAATGGTTTTAGTCTTACTATTCACACGAGAGCAAAGTTCACAAGTTAGACGGTCTCTGGCTATTAAATGGCAGCTTGTTTTCCAGATTATTTTCATGCTGTCATACTGGAGGAGCATTATCTTTTTAACATTGATAACACTATTGTGACTACCTATTTTATGGATGTTTTGACTAACTCGTTATTGAATTTATTACATTTTGGGGAAACAAACTGGACTGTATGAGTAATTCATATTTTGATCGTGGTCCCCACATGCCTTTGAAACCCCATTCTGATCGTGATCGCCACATGCCTTTGAAACCCCATTTTAATCGTGATCGCCACATGCCTTTGGAGCCCCATTTCGATCGTGATTGCCACATGCCTTTGAAACCCCATTTTGATCGTGATTGCCACATGCCTTTGAAACCCCATTTTGATCGTGATCACCACATGCCTTTGGAACCCCATTTTGATCGTGATCGCCACATGCCTTTGAAACCCCATTTTGATCATGATCGCCACATGCCCTTGAAACCCCATTTTGATCGTGATCGCCACATGCCTTTGAAACCCCATTTTGATCGTGATCGCCACATGCCTTTGAAACCCCATTTTGATCGTGATTGCCACATGCCTTTGAAACCCCATTCTGTGCATGCATGACCATTGGTATCTATTGGTGTGCTGGTGGGATTTTGCATTTACAACTATCATAGCTAATTACAACCTGTACGTTTGATTGGAATTGTTTTCTTGATTTTATATGAGAATGGATGTAAAAGGCATCTCCAGAGACGTTGTCTGAGCAATAAAGACATGGCAAGCAGGGTGGGAATTTGAAGAAGGTTCTAGGCATGAAATGCTGGCATGAACTTTAAATTGTTCACAAAGCGTGTGGAACTGCTATCAAAATAGTGGAAATGTAGTGCCCCGCAGCATGGAGGAGGTTGGGAAGGGCAACTGGGGCCGTTGATGATCTTTTTTTGGTCCTTCAGGCAAGACGTAATCTGATGCATGAAAACTGCAACAAAGCTGTAGAATGCTTCAGGTGTACATGTTTCTTCACAAACTGTGTGTCGTATTTTTTATTAGGCAGGATTGTGGTCACACAGAACAGATCTGCGGATGCCTTTCATGTGACGTCAAGCAAAAGTGCTTTTGCAGTGGTCAATGGGCATGGCTCAAAAAAATGTTTTTTCCCGGCAAAGACTGAATTTTTTCCGGTAAATGGGAAGTGTGATAAAGGCATTACAACAACAACGTTTGTTTACAGTTATCCCAAAGACATCTCTTTATAATATTTCTTAGCAAAAATGTGGAGGAAACTTAACAAGTGATCGTTTTCATATTGTTATTTAATCTAGGCGCGCACGAGGCGATTTTCCAGGCGATTTTAATCGCCGATAAAAAACGCTTGGAAAATCTCCTCGTGTGCGCCTGCTGGCGACAATTATCGGCTATCGCAGAGACAGTCGCCGACAATCAAACATGTTTGATTTAAAGCTGAAAATACAATAGCCTCGTCTTCGCCTGATGGCGATGTTTGTCGCCGACAACAGATTATATTGTCCAATCAGCGTTGCGATACTTGTCACATGATACCGTAGTTAAAATGGCGGCTGAGAGAAGTGTGGACTACTCAAGAAGAGGATTTACTTATAGAAATGTGGCAGGACAGACCCTGTCTTTATGTTATTTCATTGACAGAATACAGTAATAGACAATTCCGAAATTCAGCTCTCAAAGGTATTGCGGACATGTTAAAAAAGACAGGTATATAGTTTTACAAATTGGTAAACAACTCTCATGTCATGCGAAAGTAGCGTTTAAATGTTATGGCATCCTCCAGGCGAAGCTCCGCTATTAGGGTTCTATACAACCCCGGCTGTTCCCTCTGCTTGATCCAGTCTCTCGCCCAGATTTTCCTGTTTCTTGTCGTCAGTCTTCGATGACGCCTTCTCATCATTATAAAAATTATGCCAAGTAAAACTTTATTTCGATCCGGCATCTTGAATAAAACATGTGACAGTCAGGTGATTTTGTTTGCTTGGTCATACACAATTATCGCTCACAGTTGCCTCGTCTGCGCGTACGTCTATCGCCAACAAAATTTGCTTGCGCTCGGAGTGAATAATCGCACGCTATAAATATCGCCTCGTCTGCGCCAGACTTAAGCTACCAGGACCTACCATGAGGTTTTCAGTCTGCAAGCCGGGCGGCATTCTTGGCAACTGACTATTCTCGCCTTGAGACAGCCGACAGGCCTCTGCAGCTATGTCGGCTTATGCAGTCCAGTCTAAAGACACACACAAAACTCTTAGAAATGATTAAGTCGTTGTAAAATGCCACACTGAAATTCCAGTGTCCTGATGTAATCAAAAATATTACCCCCATTATAATTTTATTTCATTTGAGCTATATGTATATAAATTAGCTACCCTATTCGATCGCCATTTATCGTCAGAATTATGTTTTCAACCATTCAGATTGGCTACTTTCACTTTCAAGTATGTATGTACCGTTACCATTTATTCCTCAACGACAGGAACTGGTAAACAGAATTTCCCGAGTTTTGTCTCCACAATTTTATTGATGAACTGACGACATAGAATACGTAAATTTCCAGTAAAAATATCCTGTCAGTTGAATCTTCAGAATTTTTGTAGCCTACATTCAGATTATAAACCGAAATTGGAAAATATAAAATATATATAGATAAATATATTCACTCACGTTAACCAAGGACATAATATTTTGTCAGTCGTTCTTTTTTTTTTTATGGTAACATAGAGTTAGATATAAAATTCTACAAAAAGTCAAACCTGAAAAATTCCTGGATTTATAATGAACATTAAAACGAATAAATGTAGTTGCCATCCTCGCATTTCTGCACTGTTTGGCGAAGTAAAACATGCAGAACTATACGTCTGTTGAACGGTTGTTTGCCAACAAAACTGTTCCTCGTTTCATTTAACCTCCATCCAAATAGTTTTTTTGTTTCATTAAAGTTTCCTTAATTGTTTTACTGTTTTTTTTGTTTTTTTTATTTTGGTAAAAATTTCCCGCAAGATTCATAAGTTTCTCGGCAATTCCGGTATTCCCCACTTGTTCTAGCCATGGTCAATGGCAGAACTATTTTGTTAGGTGTCATTGTAGTGAAATAGGACATATAAGCGACTGCTTATTTCCTTTGAGAGTACCGTGGTACTGTTTATACCTGTAGTTGAAAAGCAACTATTTGAGCGTATTGACAGAAGAGCTGGGTGTGAAAGCAAGGGTGTCCCACTTCACTGGCGCACCATCTATCGGACAGCTAGTTTCTTCTGTTGGACCCTGGATAGCTGGAGGCCAGCTACTCTGTACTGACAGCCTCATTGGACCATACCCACCTAATAGCAAGGACATGGTGACACCTTGGAGAAGCATTCCTTACACATAATGTCGCTGATCTCACAGATATGGTTGGGGCTGAGTGATGGTCTTGGGTGACATGTCAATGGTTGGATGATCAACTCTCCATGTTCTTAGGCTTGGTGTGCTGACTGCAGCTCTTTACAGGCTTCCTGCATGGTCCAATTGGCCCACAGTTTATTCTCCTCGTCCACATCAGACTAGGGTAGAGGAAGATTATCTCCAGTGAGACAACTGTGAGAATGGAATGGCCTACACACTCACATGAACTCAATCCAACTGAGGATGTGTATCCATGTCCAGTGTTTTATCAATGCACTTGGATACCGTACCAGTTATTGATTTTTCATTATTCTCCCAACTTTAGCTTTAAAATTATAGCTATTAAAAGCTGGATACGACAACTGGAAGATTTCATCACAAATGAACCAAAGGCCTTTCGCTTAAAAAGTAAACCCCTTTACTGTCAGGTTGATTGCCTGTCAGAGCTGGGTGTAATCCTTTATCATACAAACAGATGGCATTTGTTTCAGTTGAATGTTATATAACAGCTGCTTGATATTTGATTTACAGATCTTTAATAATAAAAATAATAATAAACTTTATTTAATGAGAAATATACAGTCCAATTAATTGGTCTTCCCTGTAGTCCTCTATAACAATAACAATATATTTTAAACAATGCAATAACAATAACAAGTATGTACAAACTTCAGATACATTAATAATTTCTTTAAATCAAAGTATTTAAAATAATTAATTGATAATCAATTGATTAACAAGGTATGATATTATCAGATAAAAGAAAATGTATAGGTACATATTTTCAGATAATTATCCATTCATTGTATAATAATAACATAAATAAATATATATGTTTATAAATAACAATCATTTAAGAGATAGTGACGTATGCAAAGATTTTTAAAAACAAGTAAAGAGGGGGCCTTTTTAATTTTAAATGCTTATTTAAGTTGTGAATAACCTTAACAACTTAAGTTTATTAGATGTACTTTATTTCTCTTCTTTCATCAATACTCCAGGCCTGATGTTATCATTAGGCCATTCATAATATTATCTGTGTTTGGCGTAACCTGAATGGCCCTAACATTTTCTGTGTAAAAAAGAATGCACTCAGTATGCACTTTTTTTTTGGCTTGATTAAATGTCTGTTTACTGATATCTAACTAAGTGTTTTCAACAGTTGTGTGAGTTTGAGAGTTCTTAATGTGAAATGTGAATGGTGTTCAGGTGAGTAATAAAACAAAAAGCCTAGCAACCCAACTTTGTAGCGACCTATTACAGCAAACACACTTTTGTTGTGAATGGCCTTATCTTCATGGTTGCAGGTGTTTTTCAGGAGTTAAATAAACAAAAAAGACAGTTATTAATAAGCTAACCTTAACTAGGTCACCCAATAATTGATTTGCCTCCGCATACATCTTCTTCACCTCCTCAAACTGCTCAGCCAAACCTAGACTGTGAGCCTGGAACTGAAGATTGGTGTACTGGCCACCTGGGAAAATACAAACAATACAACGCATTACAGTTAAACAAATCTGACAAAAACGCATTAGCTTTCCAATCTGATAAAATAAAATTTCAACAAATTAAACTGTGTCTCCTGTTATTTCTACCTGAGTGTCACCGTGATTTTGGGGCATATATTACTTTCTAAGTTGAAGGGTTTTAAGGACTTCGTATGTGTGGCTTTCATGACGTTGAAACAGTGGATTAACCAATACAAATCTTTTCCTGTCACAATGACTGGACTTTAATAGACACAAATAAACTTACCTGGTATTTCATGGAGGTAGACGTCAGCGTTTC
>JAVFBZ010173830.1:2739-16121 GCA_032466195.1 Katharina tunicata | reverse complement strand
CGATCGTCAGTCTTATTTACAAACAATAATCTCTATTTGTTAATACGATAGGTGTGTTAACAAATTTAGAAAAATCTTTTGCAGATAAAGTTAATGAGCGTTTAGGCTACTTGATGTGAAGCGTCAATCATGTAGCGTAATACCAATTGATCAAACCCAATGAACGAAATTACTTTTTAATATTTTTTTTCTTTGCCAGACACCTCTCATTCCATAGATCTACGCGTTACAAAGTGTGCAGGAAATCAATCAGATATAGTTAATGAGTTGCATACATGTATAGTGGTTTTATATGTCATTTGGCATAAATAACTGTGAGCTACTCAACTCATTCATTTTTGGTTCTTCCAGTGACATAAATTTTTCATATAGGTATTATATACAATAGTGGTAGCAGTGAACAAAAAAAAAAAGGAAGAAAGAAAAAAAAATCAACGAACAGCACTGATGTAGCAAGAGTGCGGTACTAATTCGCAACATTCGCACCGAAAATTAGTGATTTCCCCCAAAAATAGGAATGCTGTAATTTCAACAACTACTTTGTTCACAAATTAAAAGTTAAGTGGAAATAAAAAATATATATATTAATTTGGTACAGTAGGCCTGCACCCGTTTTCTTTGGCCGAACCTTACCGTAAAAAATTACTGTAGACAATAGATTTGTTGAGCAAAGCCTATATATACACAAATAATAAAACAAAAATCCTTTTTACAAGAGTTTTTTTTTAGCTATACTTGCATACTTATTTTGCCATTTTTAACTGACTGAAACATATTTCATTGATGACGATGACAGTAAATCCCATGTCCGACAACGGTATCAATTATTGCATTTTATGTCCAACAATATGATGCTTTCCAAGCTCATCAACTGATGAATGTCTAACTAAATTTTACATTTTGTCTCACTGGCAGCAATCATGTTTACATGAATGGGAAAGCAACAACAGTTTGAATATTATATAGGTTAATTTCTAGGTCAGCAAACAAATAAGTTAAATCGCATGCTTAGATTTATATTAGGTCAAACACCTGGTAAATGTTGCACAATAACTGGCTTGATCGTGTTGCCATTCTGGCTTGAGGAAATGTAATAGACAATGTCGTTAAACCTGCAGACCCTCTTCAACAGTTGATGCGTTACCATGGTGTTTTAACTACATTTAGCTGTCAATCACGAGTTTCTTTTCTGTGACAGATTGCTCCACTCAAAACAGTGCTCTGACGCGCTTTTTTTATAACCTTATTATAAAAAGAGTTATCATTCTGCATGATTTTTATTTTTTAATATGGTTTATTGCATTTAACCAGTGTGTTGATATAAAATAATACTATTTATTATGCATTGGCTACAGGACAATGATTATACTGTTTTAATGACAATAGAATGCAGTACATAATTCTGAAGTTATTTGCCTTCATTGGAGTTTTACATTTTGTAGATCACCTCATTAGGTGTAAAGTTGTTGAAAGCTAACTAAATTAATCAATTGAAATTATATTGGGAAATCAGATTTCTATACAGTTATTGTCAAAACAAATAATGTGCAGTTTATACTTTCAACAAATGAAAAGCTGTGTTTTAATGTTTTCTAAACAATAAACATAACAAAAATTCATTGCAATACTATATTTATTTGACGAAAAATATCAAAAGCTACAATGGACTTGGATAATCAATCACAAGCTGCACACATTTAACCAGGTAAAAGAAATGACCAGGTAAAATTGTAATTGTTGAAGTGTTGGCTCCATGGGAGAGTTGTTCACAAAACTGCGTCTGAATTTTTTTTTTTTGTAAATTAGCATGTTTAATATAACTATATTTTTAGCTCTAATTTGTGGATTCGATATAATAATTATGTTTTTAAATGTATACCTTTTTAAGTTTTTAACATATAAAACAAAATTTAGACCCTAAAACATATAACATAGTATCAAACAGAAGAAAACTTGTGTTGCAGGGGTTTAGAGTGCCCCTCGCCCTTGGCTGTTTCGCCTTGGTCAGAAGATCCTCACAGGCAGAGATTAGCAAGAAGTATTCACATTGGCCTGTTGGGGTCATGTTTTGGGTTCATATCTAAACTGTTGTCTTATAATTTGACAATGAAAAATTACTTTATGCCCAACTAAAACAAAAATATGAACAGTGAAGATAATCAATTGGCACACGCAAGTGAGTTTAGATAGAGTGAAATCTAATGTGACATCGAATTCCTTTTATGGACTTTTCACCTACAACTTTGGGTGTTTGGTGCAGGAACAGTGCGGTTTTCTCCACTTATTGTTGATTTTTTACTGGTCCCAACTTCATAAAATGGAAACATGGAAAACATGTGCGCGTCAGAGAAGCCATAACTGTTAGAATCGTTTAATCTCTGAAAAAAGACGCAGGGGTGCCAGAACATTATTCACTGATAGTTGGATTATTCCCCTAATTAGAAGGGATTATGATAAATACAAGTGATATTGAGCTCCGTTCATAAAAACTATAGAAAATGCATATTCAAGTTGTCAGCTGAAGTTCCTGGCGAGATGCCATCACATGACTCAAACATGGCGAAAGACAACAGGGCATCACGCTGGTTTGCTTCACTCACCTTTTGGAGGCTGTGCCGGCCATTGAAACTACAATTAACAAAGTAAATGGTGTATCACTCACTGGTAAATAGCATTTATATCGCATCGCACCCAGCTCGCATCTCTTGTGCCAGTTTATGCCAATGAAATGCATGCGATATATGGAGAAGCTCTCTAAGGAAGACCATAAAACTTTTGCGAAAATTATACGGGTATAGCTGGTTTTATTTTTATTGCCATTATTATGCTACATAACTTATTTCATTGTCAAAAATCAATGAAATCAATGACTTGACTTAACCATTTTACAATCCCGGCCACTGCAAGGTTCGAATTTGGCGCTTGTCTATCAGTCCGAGACAGATAAAAATTCTGACGGACTGGCAAGATCACGCTCCGTTGGACTGGTTTAAAATTTTAGTCTGACTTTTAATTAAACAGTGCCTGTAAGTAAAGTTCTGGGATAAAATAGTTTGCAATGTGAATGATTTCCAGAAAGTTATTTGTAAAGCCCCTGCTTGTAACAGCATTAGATGGGACTGCGCTCTCCGGTTGAATGAAAACTGGCCCGCCATCTTTTTGATGATTCTCAGTCTAGCAGTCGAGCATGTTACAACTCAGGACTGTCAAACTTAACTGCAACTGGGGCTGTTTCTTTCACAGATGGACGTAAAAAGGGAAGAGAGAATGAAAAAAATTGGAAATCATGCTTATTGCCTGGAAAGTTATATTTTCTAGCCGTGTACATGTTGAGCATGTGGTGTCCCTGTAGCTATGTAATACCGCGCCAATTCACGCCAATGTCCGACTTAGGTTAAACAAAATTTAATTTTCCTTTCATCAAGCTTAGTTATAATTGTAGCCTACACTAAGTTTATATATTTAACCACATTTAGCGTTATTAATATTTTTCTCAAGTATTTTATCTTTGACAAATGAACGAGTGGAAAATATGCCACACTGCTTTTTTTATCTAATTAGTAGTAATGGCTTTCCGTTTGACGGACTAGTACTAACTCAGAGAGACTGGTAAAAACTTTAGATCACCAGTCCCATAGACTGGTAGAGATTTTCCCCAAATTCTAACCCTGCACTGAATAATAGTTGTCGCTTTATACAATCGGGTCTTTTGTTATTGTTGTTGATTTACAATCCCGGCTTTTGTTGTTATTATAATATGCACGTGGCAGGCTCTCCGGTCAGCATATGTAAATATAAGCATCCTTCCTAGAGCAAGCTATTAAATTTAAGCTACACATAGCAGGTGTTCCTTTTTAGGCTAGCAGTGGAGTATACTTTGCTGCGCATGATTAAGTTTTTAGTTCTTCTGAAAATCTTTTAGAAGATCTGATCACCCTGATCGTATGCTGACAGCTCATTGATTCTCCAGCTGCTTGAATTTCATTTGGTAGGCCTAACCCCTGATTAAACTTTACGACCGTGTGAGCGAAAAAGTAAGGCCAGTTAATATTATTATGATAGTGACAGGTATGCTCATTCAACTCATTCGGTACCACTATTGCTGTATGGCGTCATAGCACTTGCCTGGCTCAGCCCTACTATCGTCGTATGACGACAAAACTTTTCAGCTCTCTCAACCCCTGTGTCTCCGTACGGCAACAAAATACATGCGTTTTCATAGGCTCAATTCCAGGTCACAGTAGCTTTCTTTCGATTTATAACCAATGAAATATTCTCTTATATGATCATTGCAAATGAAAGGACCGCCCATTTTATCCCAAATATGGTTATTTATGGAAAAAGGAGCGAAATTAGATCAAACGAATCTCGGCCACAACACTGCAGCCAGCATGTATAGGAATGTAATCGACCTACACACTAGGAGTGATGCAGTATCCATGTTTCCGGGCCGTGCTGTTTGGCTTTCATAAAATGGCGGCCGATGTTACGAATCTGCTTGCCGTTATTGTGTACATAAACACCTTTTCTGACTTTACTATATGCAAAAACTGTACGTAAATTTGACGATAATATTCTATGATGTCCCAGGATAAGTTCCATACCAATTGGGATCGATGTTTATAGAATTTTTCGTTTGAAATTTACTCAACAAGTTAACTTGATTTTCAACCGGCAATGATTTCTGATGTTTGGACTCTATCAAGTTTGGTTGATTTTACGGGCAGATCTACATTTTTTTTGGTGAGCTTTTAATCTGTCAACCAACTATTTAAACTTTTCATGATACGTACACGTCCTTAGGGATATTTTTTCAGCATTTCATATGTTTATAAAAATGAAACAACAACATAAAACTTTTGATTCATTACGTAGAAAATATTCTAAAAAATCTGTCAAATGTCTTACCGAAACTTAACTCTAAAAATTAGGCAAGTTTTTTTTTTTAAAACATGCCATTTATTTTTATTATCCAAATTATGTCAGTTAAATTTTGTTTTCCTTGGTTGAGTATTATACAAGACATAATTAATTTATTCAATGGTGTCAGATCTGAACGTCGCCTGGGCTGAGGCCTGGGGGCAGTGGCAAGGCAGTCTGGGGCTCTGCTCAGAAACAGACTGCAGTACCGAATGAGTTAAACAACACAAAGTCGGAAAAAACATTTCTTGTTATTTAAATAAATAAAAATGTGACAAAATATAATTTAAAAAAACAAAAAATAAAAGCCTCCCACCCTCTTTATTTTTTCAAAAGTAGCCTAATTGCCTGAGAAACTAGTAATCAATTTTTTGTAGCCTTATTCGTTGTTATATGTACTGATTTCTGGGAAATAAACAAGCATTTTACCAAAAATATGCTCAAGATATTCAACTCACAGTTATAAGACATTCTTTTTCATAGAACTGTGCGTAATACATGGCATGCAATAGAGCGCTTACAGAGAAAACGGCAAACTTGAAAAAGAAAACACCAAAACAAACCAAATATTTTTTTATTGAATTCACAAGTAACGATAAGGTATATTTCTTCTAATTTATTTCGCGCAAACAATTTGTTGCAGTGCATGGCAGCAATTAAAATTGTGGGCTGACCTTTGTAACACTCTGTGCCATACATTATATGAAAGTGAATACCTCAACATAAAATTAAAGCACCCATTTCCGCAAAGGTAAGAGTCAAAGGTCAATAAGCTTTTCTATTACAAAGATAGAGAGGTACAGGTTAGCCATGTTATAATGATGAACAGCACATGTTCATCTCAACAAATCTGTTTCTGGTGAATTTATTGCCATAACTGGAACATTTTCTCTATCTTTTGAAGTAGATCGACCTCATTTAGCCGGTCTGGAGTTCTGCTTCAACAGCTTAACATCGCCAAAGATATGATTGTGAGTTGATGTTTAGAATTGAATGGTTTAATTATTGATCAAAACTATCAAATATAAACTGAATTTATTATATCCAAGAGAAATAAACACACATTAAAATATTTTGTTTTTAATTTCTTGTACTTGTTTTCTTGGAGAGCTACAACCATTCACATAACAATGACTGTCAATAGCTACCGAAGACAAACATTTCACACCAAGAAATTGTGAAAATAAAATTTGACAAATAGTAAGTCTGTAAATTACAGAATCGTCATGCTTAATGGCCGGAAATTTTTTATGTTTGATGGCATGATTGCCTGGAAATTTATCATTTTTCCCAGCCCTGAGTCACCTTTGCTTAAAGTCGATTTGATGGTTTAAAACCATCTTGTCAATTTGGTGCTTGCCAACCTGTATTATAAAGCATCATATTGACTTGAAGCAAGTCAACAAATTGTTATGATACCATCAAATTGATATTAGGCCAATTTGATTTGTCTAAAACATTTAGTTTTGTCGGCTTGAGTTGAAGTTGACCGTCACAATAATTGCGCCAAATCGCACTTACAAAACGTTGACTTGCCGCTTACAACTGAGAAAGTAGTCATATGTTCTGCATTTGCCACGAAAATCTCGCCAATTCAACAAATTTACCGTCGTCTTGTTTAACAAGTGGAGGCACTAATACGCTTCCATAATGGACAGCTGAGAGGGCTATATAATTTGCTCAGATTTTTGTTTTGTTTAAGCAGAGATAACCCTGAAATTGGCCTGGAAATTTAAATGAGACTATTTAAGCGTACGAACCCTGATGGCAACATAAATTCTTAATAATAGGCATAATTAGATAAAAACAACAAAATCAAAATATCAATTGAAATATTTCTTAAATTTTCCGAGATTTTCCATATTCATGTTTCTCACAATTAACAACATTTGATTAATAATGACATAATTTTGATGAAATTTGTGGCTCTCATGGCAATATTCAGTTTCAAAACTTGTGAACCAGATATAAACTTAATTGTCTTTCACAGGGTACTTACAGCAGGGTACATGGAGGACAACTATTGTTACTAGATTTTAAAAAGTCATAGCGGATCATGTCTAGTTCTGAACTTTTCTGAAGAATAGACCTCATTCCTCTTGGTGAGTCGGCACAGGTCTAATAAAAGATATATAGGGAATCCATCCACCAACAAGGAGACACAGTTCAACTGAGACTGCAGTACTGTTGATAGTGTGTTGATAAACAACCATTACTCATCACTCAAATCTTATATAGCACTCACAATGCTACCTTTAAACATAGTAAAACCACAGAAAAAAACATTTATTCATTAATGATGCACCCCAACAGTTAAACATGATTTTTGACCAGATTTCACTATTTTTCATGTTGGAAAGTATAATGAATAATTGGCAAATTAAATCGTTTAGTGGACTTGATCCCTGCGGCTAAACCTGCGTCTAGAGAGTTTGTTGTCAGGCAATAAAATTAAAAATAAAATAAAATGATAAACGTTGCGATCTCTTCTCAGTTGGTTTAGCTGCCATCAGGAAGTTACACAGCAAGTTGGGTGAACAAGATGTCAAGGACCCAGTCGTATTATCACTCCATTCTGATTTTGCTGAGGTCAGCAGCTAGGGCAAAGTCAGACATTATGGCGTCATCAGTTATCCAGCATAGGAGCCCTCTGGCTAAAGGCAGTATGTTTCCAGATAACATTCTTGTTGTCATACTTAGTACTGGAGGAACATTATCTTTCCAACAGCA
The DNA here is from genome assembly GCA_032466195.1 of Katharina tunicata. Taxonomy (NCBI): domain Eukaryota; kingdom Metazoa; phylum Mollusca; class Polyplacophora; order Chitonida; family Mopaliidae; genus Katharina; species Katharina tunicata. The sequence goes on along the minus strand of JAVFBZ010173830.1, from coordinate 8,471 downwards.
AAACATTAAAGTGACTGCACATTTCATGGTTGCATTAAGAGTCGCTGTTTACTGCTGGATTACAGTGCCTTCATATAAGCCTTAAGCACAGCATTAAACACCAATCAATCGATCAGCTAGATATGCCTGTCTCCATAACTGCCGAATTGGTCACTGCCTACCTTGCCGTTGTCACTAAACTGATCTCCCGGTAGGAGTAAGACTAGGTTTATTGTGACAGGAAAGGTCTCGATTCCACTGTGTCAGTGTGTTTTGTTTGTTGGTTGCCATATTTGTAGTTCCAAAATTCTTTATGGTTATTTCGACATAGATTTTTAATTTCTAATGATGTTCTATGTTTATAATCTAAGTACTTTTTTTTTTACACCTTGACAATGAAATTCCAGTTTGTTGGTGGATGAAATCCTGATATTTCTGGTACATATAAATATAAATAAGGTATATGGTTATAGTAGCTCAGTCGGTTAGAGCGTTGGCCCTGATAGCCAGAGACCCGAGTTCGAATCCCGGCGGAGGCAAGCAAAATTTTCTTTCTCTACATTTATACAAAAATATATAGTTATAGTTTTATGGGTCTAAATCTAGGTTGAGTATGCATATTTAGGGCTGACATAGCAATTACTTTCATAGAAATTGAAACCTCAGGTCAATGTGAGAATAGATTTTCCACCTTTTCCTCCTTTATCACAACATCATGGTCCCCAGTTTTAATAGATAAGTTAAAGTGGAGTAGCCAGCTGTGTAGACTCTAAAGGGGTGATCAGGGTGCTCTTATGTAGTGTGTGTTGTAGGGAAATGGTTTTGAAGGAAGCGGAACAACTTACTGTTAAGCCTGCCTGTTATAATGTACTGATAGTTAAGTCTGGCAGATACATGGGTTACTGTAAAGCTGTGAGAAACACAGTAAATACCAAGTCTTACTGTCTGTAAGTTTCATTTGGATAAGCCAGGGGCTAAATATGGTTGAGAGAAGATAGGTGCTGGGCTAAATTTAACTTTGAGAAACTCTGGGGAGAGAATAGTATCAGAGGATGAAAAAAGCCTATAACTTGTCTCAGCTAGTGTATACAAATCTAAACCCATCAGCCATTTTGCTGAAGAGATAGAAACTGATTCTTGGCAGAGCACAGGATCACTATCCGCACTGATGTCGACAGTATTGTAATGTTGAGTGGATTGCTAGGACAGCTACATGTGATAAACAGTGACAAACAAGTTTTTCTGCTAAATTGTTATAACAATATAGAGTGTTAAGCTTGGGTCCTTGTGTCAGGTGAAAGGTTTTATAGGGTAGTCTTTGAACACCCTTCCTTAACAGCCATACTTTCTCAGTCACAATTTAAGCATTGATTCTTCAAACACAGTTGGAAATAGACAGTAGTACATAAATATAGCAGTCGCTGAGATTCTACCTAGGCTACTCACTGGGAACATATTGTTTTGTTGTATTCAATGGGAGAATAAGCTGTGCCGAAGAGGATAACCAAATCCTGATTCATTTGATTCTGGCATAATTTTTTTTTTGAACAAGTTTTATTTTAAAATTTGGAGTGCTATTTTTTAATTTGGTGATTTTCGACGTAGGAGCAATGTCTTACGGTGGCTATGGCTCATCGTACGGCCGATATTCTGGTCTGGGGTCTTCAGGACTATCGTCCAGCAGCCTGTCAGGATTAGGACTCTCATCTACATCACCCTATTCCAGTCATCTTTATTCTAGTCCGTATTCTGGAGGCAGTAGTGGGGTGTACCCTGGTCTGTATGGTTCATCATCTGGCCTTGGATCAGGCTATAGCTCTGGATCAGGCTCCACCAGTAGTATACATTCCTTAGGAGGCAGCAGCTCCTATGGTATCCAGTCATCAACTAATACCACATCCAATGTGAGTGATCAGTATATCATTTGTTGGGTTTTTTACCCCCACCAACATAGCTTGGTGGACTTGTTATCTGTGCATACATCCATCCCAAATGTTTTCAACAAGATTAATTAACAGCAAATATTAACTTCAAACTTTTATGTAGCTCACCGCCTGTTCAGATGATGCAGAGAGTTGTATTACACCAAATTCAATATTGCCACAATGCTGTTTTTATTGGTCTATTGATGAGGATTGCCAGACCCCATAGAGAGAACTGTAAAATTGTCCTGAAATATCCAATATGGTTTGTCCAATGTACTCAGTGACAATATGTGGAAAAGTAATGCTTGTTCTAGAGTAATGCATTTGCTTTATTTGTTTATGTTCATACAAACCAAATATGTATTCAGTAAACTGTCCAGTTTACTATAGACTGAGTTAGTATCACTTTCTGAAAATTAAAATATCATGTGCAATTTTGCTGAGGCTCGAGAAGCTGTCGTCGACTACACGCGCGCAAGTTATTACTAAAAAATAGTTTAAGTGACATTTATCAAAACGTTGCACGTAATTTAAAGCTGTAGTGCCTGTATGTATTTTCCTTGTATTTGAATCATTCGTCAAAATGGATTTAATTAGAGAAGATTCAACTAAATTACCAGTATATTAGTATTGATTGGTAAAAGATTGCGCAGGTTTACAAACCTGAGTTTGAGTGACCCTTTACCCTTGTTTTTGTCCCCCGCCATAATATTGACAGGGGAACTTGAAGATGATACTGTCTGTCCTTTCGTCCATTTGTCGTCTTTCTGTCCTTCCACCCGTTACAAGAATCTTGTGTAGGCGAAACTTGAAAACAAATTTACAGATTATATGTACTATACCGCAGAATTTTGGTATGAACTGTTATCATAGTTTCTTGAAATCCAACACTTTTCTATTCATAAAACTGATTGAAAATAGTTGTGAGAGAAAAAAGTAAAAAAAAATGCGGTATTTTGATGAGTTTCTTGATATGCACAAATGACTTTTTGCGGCCCTCTTCCTCATGAATATTCAATTCCAAGGCGATTCACTAACACAAGGTCAGTGAGGCAGCCCAGTAGCCACTCGACGTTTGATCAGCTGTAGCACTTGCGATCATGTATTCGCGGAGTTAACCGAGTCACGAAACCTCCTCCATATAAGGCAGGGCTCATTAACCCTCGTGCATACATTAGACATCGTAATGCGGGTCTCATTATAGATTTTACAAACTTTATCATTTTTTTAATACAGTAAATCGCACATTCTCGAGGTTATTATTTTCTGAAAGCTTATACTTTGGGCCATACTAGAAAAATATAGAAAACCCGGTTTAATTTGTTCTAGTTGATTTTTTGGCCAAAATTCTGCGGTTTAGTACCTTTAACTTCAAACTTGGCATGTAGCTTCCTCCTGTAAAGAAGGTGCATGTCATTTAATTTCACCAAATTCCACATATCAGCTGTTGCAGATTTTACAATATCGAGACCTGTATGTGTTGTGCACACATTTATTTGAAAACAAATTTACAGATTAACTTAAAACATGGAATGTAGGTTCCTCGTGTTAAGAAGGGGCCTGGGATTGGATTTCAGTATATTATGCATATCAATATGGCGACCATTGCATATTTGACATTATCACCGTTCAAAGAAAATTCTAGGCTTCTGATTGGTCCATGCAAGGGACGTACAGCACCGTGTTTACCATACACATAGGGAATATTTTGCACAAGCAAGTATATTTTGCATATACCCACGTGCGTTAAACAATCCTAAATAAAATGGCAACCCGGGGCCAAGGTCATAAAAGTCCTTGAATCTACTCAAGAGAAAATATAGTTGAATAAGGCTTTTGATGAGTTTAAACGCGTTTTAACATACCCTTTTCGATTCGATTTTGAAAATCAGCTCTTTATTATGAGTCAATGAGTCAAACTTGTATTCCGTGACATGCAAAAATGCTTTCGCAGCAGCCGAGGAAAACAATGTAACGTCTTTCTACCTCCTACACTGAAAATCTACACAAAAGCGTGCTCAAGCAGCTGAAATTTGCCTTGATTTTGTATGCCAAGAACCTTATGACAAGGCACAGTATCTAAAAGTTTATCGCCCTAGGTATATTTTTAGTTGAGAGGACGAAGATTTTTTAGTTTCAAATTATGTTTTTTTAGTTCTAATATGACATACTTCTATGTGCAGGCATATGTGCTTCAAAACTTTGACTGGCAAGCCGTCATATAAGTGAAATAACCTTGAGTACGACATAAAACCCCAATGAAACAAACAAATGTTGTAAACCCTTTATTAGAGCATCTTATATATTTGTTTGTATAAATGTAGAGAAAGAAAATTTAAATATATATATAAACAATTTGCATTGAGGATAATAGTTCACAAAGCTAACACTCAGTCAGCACAAGGCTTGTCTTCCCTGAGGTCCTCAGGACAACAACAAGAAAATATATACATGTACAACTTTACAACAACAATTCATAAGTTTTTGCTTGATCTAACAAGGAACAAGGTTAAAGTGATAACTTTAAAATTATGTACAAGCACTATAACATATATTTAGTAAGTAATTATTCAGAAATTATTACAGGCCATGTTAGACAAATACATACATGTAGTATGCACTATAACAGTCATGGCAGTTATTCAGAAAATATGTCACAGGAGGTATAATACAAATACATAGTATGCACTATAAAAAATATAAAAAAAATCTTTAGTAAATATTTTGATATGGAAAATATCACAGGAATCATACCAATATCGAACATAGTCTTAGATATATTAAACAGTTGTGTCTGGTGTTGTTAATTGCTTAATATATTCTGATTTAAAACATGTATTTCGGATGTTAGTGTCCAGAGAATTCCAAAGAATTGTACCGGAGTATGCTAAAGATTTATTGAAACGTTCAGTGTGTGGGAATGGAATTTTCAAATTTGGAAGTCGATCGTAGAGTTCTACTACTGTTAGAGTAAGTAAATAAGTCATCCACGTAATAAGGGTATGCAGTCAAATCAAAAATTTTGTACATTGTCACCACTTTTTGAAAAGTAACATAATCTAAAAAATTAAACCAATCCCTAGGGGCGACAGCACAGTATGTTATTCGATGTCGGCGCGTCTGTGTATTAACACTTTTTCTATTTATAAAGGTAGTCTATAAAAATAAACATTCATTAAATTGAAGTACATATAAAACATATACAGATTTAGGGATTTATATGCATAGTTAATATACACAGCAAATGTAATCATATATAATAAAAAAGAAGCAGACATACCCTAGCATGTCAAGTTGTAAACATTCTTCAACAACCTTTAGATACTCTCACAACAAACATATATGTGTAATACTGTCAGCACCTAACACACACATACACACGCACATTCATATGCGTCCAAGACATTCACAAAAACAAATTATTTATTTTTGAAATAGTAAGTCAGAAATCATAAAAGGTATTAAAATTAAAAGCATTCCTTACACACTCCAAAGAGCCATTCCATAAAATAGCACAAACATGCTTAAAACTATGTTTAAAACATTCAGTTTGACAAGCTTCAACATTTAGAATATTATTGCTTGCAGACCTTGAAATTCTCTTGTGCACTTTATTGACTTTCATAAAACAGTCTTAAGTATTCTGGAGCTAATGCGTTCATAACTTTAAACATAAGACATGCTCTTGAAAATAATAAATAAGCATAATTTAAAACCATTAACGTAAACACTGTTGTTAGTAATAAAGGGAAATTTAACCCAGCAGAACAGTGATAATAATTCAAGACTAACAGAAACCCAACAAAAAAGAGAAAACAATTATTCAAA
>JAVFBZ010173819.1:0-16123 GCA_032466195.1 Katharina tunicata | reverse complement strand
TTTAACATGACTATTATAATTTAAGTTTGAAGTTAAAATAATTCCTAGGTCTTTCACATTATCAGACCTCTCTAGACCTCGCTAAGTGGACGGGTTAATGATATGTAAGATGTGTGTAAGATCGTCTTAATTTTCCTAATACGTGCCTACTTACTGGCAATGGTTACCCTAACTTAAGGGCGCTTTGTCTAAGTGGACCCAGACCACTGATCATAAATTGAGAAAGCTTGAGTTTCTAAAATACTTGTGGCAATCTTTCCATACTTTCTAGATGCATGGCTGTTACAAAACGTGGAACAGGAAGCCAATTTGTTGCGGTGTCCTATTTTTCGCCCTGTAAATTGATTGATGTATTTTGTGTTAATTACCAAGGTCGTTCAGGGTGCCATCATATGAGAGAAATAAAGTACGTCGTAAAACCCAATTCATTCAATCAAGCCCTTTTTTCTTCCATACAACGCAAGGTCGTTATATAAGTGAACTAAGCATTTGTACGAGGTAGAGAACGCCTATCGAATCAATAAATTACACAGAAGCGTTCATTCGTCTTACAAAATATCTTTCTCTCTAAAGTGACCATTACAAATCAAGCGAGCGATACACATAAACATAAGTAACCATAATTTGTCATGAGTCGATGCTAGAACCGGAACAAATTTTTGGAATCGGAAAATATGACAATGAATTCAACTGACAGATCACAGAAAATGGCATGAGCTTCATTTTAACTTCGCCTTCATAACATAGCTAGTGATACAAAAATCAATAAGTACAGAATGCCCAGCGGTTTGATTCTCTAACCAGCTAATCGTAAACTTTAACAGGCAGCAAGAGACCTGTTAAACCGAAGTATGCTTATTTTTAGAATTATATAGAACTCTCTCCGAGCGTTTTATCTATTTTCCGTTCTAGACTATAGAATGTTCAGAAAGCTGGTTCAAAGTCACGTGTTTCAATTATAAGGTGATAAAAAGATCTGACATCAAAGAGAGCGGTAAAGATTTTAGAGAAACTACAGAGCTAAGCATAACTAACCCTAACCTTTTTTTTTTCTGTCGTCCTGTTCCCACCACGTGCCATTTAATTCTTCCTAACATAGTCAGTAGGTTTAGCTATATTCGGTCAGATTGCTTTTTAAATACACACACCAGACAGTTGCGGAATAGAATGTCAGACCCAGGTGACGTCAAACCTTTATTGCTATATTGATTATCCCAATAACCCAGGCATATTGGGGCGTTGTCTTATTGAAATAACAGGCAACATTGGATGCAGAGGCTGTGTCGTTAATATAAAACGAGCCCGTAAACATCTTACTGGAAAATAAATATCCAAATCTATTCACATAGGAAACTTGAGACATCATGGATTTATTTCACTCGAGTCCGCGACGTGGGTTAGGCCATATTTCCTATATATCAATTGTGTTTTACCTGTGACTGGTACAAGACCAAGAGGAACCCTCTCGAAGTCCTCTTTATATTATCATATTTTCCTTAAAATAACAGTCAGAGAAAATCGTTTTACCTCATCAAAAAAGCCATGCTACCGTAACATGTAAAGTCATTATGGTTATCATAATAAGTAATTTTTCGAATAATTTCGTTTAATATGTTTCTAATCCATTTACATACACTTTCGCTTGAAATAAATTCCCTTAATCTCAATACAATAAACATAAAATAATAAATAAAGCAGTACAATTCAATTCGTAATTTGCATTTTTCGTACGTTTTTATTGGGAAAGGTTTAAAAGTCTTATAATCCATTTGACTTCATTAAAATATAGTCGTTTAATCTATTTGCCTTTTTAAAGACAAGTTAGAAAGTGTTTGATTTCATATGCCTTTATTAGGTCAAGTTGGGAAGTCGTTAAATGTATTTGCGCTTATTGGTACAAGTTTAAACTCTTATGATACATTCCCCTTCAATGTGAAAGTATGAAAGCCTTTTAATCCGTTACCATAACTTACTTTATTTGTCTCTATTTGGGCAAGTTAGATAGCTTATTAATTTATTTGTGTTTAAAGGGACAAGTAAAAACGTCTTATAATCCATTTGACTTCATTGTGGCGAGTAAGATAGTCTATTAATCGAGTTTCCTTTATTGGGACTAGAAAGAAAGTATTTTATTCCAGTTGCCTTGTTTTGGACAATTAAGAAAGTATTATAATCGATTTCCCTTTATTAGGCGAAGTTTAGAAGTATTTTAACCCATTTGCCTTGGCTTGGACAAGTTCGAAAGTCTTATAATACATTTGATTCTTTTCACATATCTGTTTTCAAAAGTTTTTCTCCGTGGCCTGTAATTTGTCCATCAGCCTTAACCACACAAGCGATACTTAATATTGTTTGGTTGTATGGCATTCAGAGCCAGACACGTTCCAGCACTCACATCGGTTTAGAACATTATTTTAGAACAAATTTCTCGCATCATAAATTTGGTGGATTCTCGTCTTTCAGAAAAAAAAAAAAAATCGTCGACACTGTCACACATTCTTAATAATTAACGACTTGACCCAAACAAATATTTTTTCGTAACACAATTTGGAGCCAATTATTTATTGGTTTACTTGTAGTGTTGCAGAGACTCCAAACTCATCGTCAGACTTCGCATGGACAAGACATATGTCGAGGGCGGAAGTTCCCTGGTTGCCAGTGGTACCCCGTCAGTCAAATTTGACAGCGCTGTCATGGATTCAACGGAAACTATGCACCTCGAAACCGTTTTATTTGAATTAACAAGGCTCATGTGACAACAACAGAAACATGGATTTTCAACATCTGTGTATATTGATGAGAGGTTTCGGTCTATTTGCTAAGACCTTTTTGAAGTAATGATAACAAATCTCAAATGAAAATACTTAGTTTGTGAGTATATTGTTGTTTATTTCTTTAGTTTGTTTAAGCCTTTTTTTGCAGTACAAAGAAAAACATGTCTTTGAAGGATTTAAATAATGGGTTACTGACGTTATGACTACATTACAATGACATGATGGCAATATTACAATGACGTTATGGCAGTTTTACTTTACAATGCTTCTAAATGCCGCTTAAACAAGTTACGGCTTATGTACCTAGGAACATATATATGAGAGACACTGTCAGCCAGTTTCCAAATCAAATCATTCTCCCTTATATCGAGGGTTTGACTCTAAGGTATCGATTGACCATCTTGCTGTGCGCCTTAGTAAAATTGTGTTGTATTGTTTGGTTTACAGCAGATTTTCACGGGTTTTTGTCTGCCTTTCACTAGCAATTTGTAGATCAGCCCTAACCACAGAAAATCTTACATTGTTTGTCTACATGGGCTTCCAAGAAACAATACTGGAACAAATTTCCAGCATCATAAATGTGGTTGATGTCTTGTCTTTGGGGAGGGCTTTCGTTGGCCGTTTCACATCCTGACTTACATTCGTGTAAGAGAATCTTTTGACACGTAACATATTTTTTTTTTCTCAACATCATACAGAGTCATTTATTCAGTATGTTAGTTTAGTTGTTTAGTTATACATATTGCATATCACTGTGAAAAGTGTAGTAGGCCACATTGCGGCTAAGGTGGATATAATCTCTTCCAGCAAACCTTTAGTGTTATCATAAATATGAGGTTAGAATAGACTCCCTTCAACACAAATACATACATCACTCTGACAAGAAATATGTTGAAGACGGAAGTCCCTTGGTGGCCCACAGTACACTGTCAATCAGATTTGACAGCCCTTTCATGGATTCTACGGAAACTATGCATTGTGAAACCGTTATAGTTTTATAAACAAGGCTAATATATCCATTAACACATATTTTATAGACACTGTCAACCCATTTCGCATTCTAAACATCTAGAGAATCAAATCATTCTCCCTTCTGTCGAGTCTTTGACTCTAAGGTATCAACTGGTCATTTTGTTGTGCGCCTAAGACAAAATATCGCTGCGTGTGGTGTGCAAGTAGATTTACAGCTAATTTGATGGTATGCTTTGCTACGGGGTTTTTTTTTTATCTGCAATTTACTGACCTCACATTGAATCGGTCCGTCGACAACTTTTTGTATCTGTTTAATTGTAAATCATGTTGTCGTCAAATTAAGACGATTCATTGCATTCATTGCCCAGTGCACTTTTTTGCGGAAAGAGTACAACAACAACAACAAATATGGCTTGGTGAGGCTATTTACCGCCGGAAGTCTATTTACTGCCGTATGCACAATAAACACATTAACAAACAAGGTGTCCCTAAAAAATTCTTATAGCTTAAGAAAAATTCAATTCAGGAGTATGTTTTGTTCTCAGAGCAAACAGATGGAAACCGTGGAATCTGTTCAAATTGACAGTTATCCACAGACTATTAAAACGTTCCAGCCAACATGGAGACGATCGTATCACGTCAGAGGTGTTGTGCGCATTACATTCGATGATTTCCGAGTGGGTATTCTCGAGAAACGTACACAAGTATGTATACATACCGATTACATTAATACCTCTGTTGTAGAAGATGGACTCGAGGCTTCGTATCACTTATGCAAACAATAATCTAATAACTCCGTTGAATATGTGTTCTCTGTTAATCAATTCGGCACACCCGATCTTCTTATCACCTCAAGGGGTGTAATCTACTCCTAAATATAATTTATTACACGATATCAGTTACCACCTATATAAGTCATTGTTCACAGTCTCGAGAGTAGCATGAATGTGTTTAACGCCTGAATAACTTCTTGACTCAGCACAGTGCCTAAGGCTTCGTCGGGGTTTTATTATGGAAATGTTCGTAACATGTGATCGCGTGGTCAGGTGTTCTTGTTAGTGCTAAAGGCGGATTATATAGGTTAATGAATTGGTCAAACTTGCCTGTTAGTTTATGAGTGTCTTGTTTTAATGAGAATATCTCATTAGTTAATGATAAATGTCACAAGATGTCTTATGTTACCAAGGCACTAGTTGTTTTAATTGCGCGGTTGGTTTGGTGGGACCTGCCTGTGCCCTGGTGCTCTCTGGGCTTAAAGTCACCTTGGAGCCGATTTGTTGCGGTGTTCTGTTTTCGACATGTAAATATATTGTGGTAACTTCTGCGCTGATTGGGCTGGCATTCCTCCACACGAGTAAAATAACCTTAAGTACGACGTAAACCCCCACCATAAATAAATCATAAATCCGTTCTTGCGAGTTTGGTTGGTGGTTATTTTCTCTGCCGTCTAAGAAAAGCAGATTTTTGTAACATATTGATTTGCGAAATGAGCTGACGTTGACATCGAGGTTGGTGTTGTTTACACAATTTGGCGGTCAAGCCGTCATATGAGTTGCATATCATCGAGTTAACGCTAATTCAGACAAACTACGTTCTTTACACTTTCCGTTTATGAAAACCAAATTTGAAATTTTTGACAACAGCTACTCCAAACGCTCTGGAGCATAGTTTCAGAAAATTGTATACCAAAGTTGTTTTTCGTAAATGGCGCTTTAAAATTGAAACATAACCTGGGATGATGGCATATACAACCCAACCGTTTCGTACGAAGTTTTATGAAACTCTCCCCTGGCATAATGTACCTTCCGTAGTTGATATCTGCTTTTTGTTAACCTGGTCTCCTTGTGTGATCAGTCTTTGGCTGTGTGGAAAATAAACTTCATATGGTTATATCCGCTCATACGCATAGGCTAGTGATACATATATGGCCAAAGACCACCATTACTTTTACATAAGCCGTAATGTTGACGTTTGGTTCCGTAGCTCATTCCCAAACTTTCGTTGGGCTTAAACCCCGGGCACATACCTTAATCATTCCTTGTCGAGTACACGATCAAAAGCTTGACAGGTCATGATGATTTAAATTTTAAATTAGCCGCCCTGGAAGATGATAGGGGTCTGACAGCCCAGCTTCAGAGTGTGAACAACAGCGAAATAACACCTTGTTCAACAACCTCCATACACCACGTGGGGCCTATTTAGGCTTTAATATCACACTAACCACATACCTCCACTCCAGTGCTACATATCAATACCAAAACGTTCACCAAAAATCAATTTCCAAGAGGAGATAAAATAAAGACAGAAAAACACACGCTTTATTTTAAGAACTATTTTCGATTCCTAACAATCCGGAAATTGTAATTGTGGTCTTATTTCACTTGTACTACAGACCAGTATAGCCGTGGCTAAAACAAGGTCGATTTACCAGCAACTGCCACTAGGGGACGCTATTCCAGACTTGATGCCATGCAAGGATCAGTCAAGTTGCGTTTCACAGTGGCGTGTTTGTTTACGTAATATTTAATATTTATGGCCGTAATCAATCTTTCTGTAAGTTTTCCACTTGTAGTTCGGTCAGATTTCTGACAGGAGACTCAACGACAACAATGGGCTGAGGTGCAGACTGCCAATCAATTTTCGACCTCTGTTTAATCGGCCTTGTTTTAGCAGCAGCTACACTGGCCTGTAGTAGATTGAGCAATCAATAGCCGTTTTGTAGGAGCGTAATGGTTATAATTATCTAACCTGAATCTGATTGGACATTGTTATCCCACAAAACGAAAAAATTATATTGAACTTTACTCGTTTAAAAAACGTAGCACTCATTTTATATCTGTGTTGTTTAAGACACCCTTCCTTTGTATGTAGGCTACTTCACTAGGCGGCTGCGAATAACACGCTTTTTGTTTTTGCATCCTCCCATAACCTTTATAATTGATTAAATCTTCACATATATCTAGATTGTACAAAACGAGGAGCTATGGGAGTCCTCCCCTTGTCTCGTGGCCTTCTTGCCTGCTGTCTGTGTCGTTCTAGGTGGTTTCCTTATCCTATTGGTCAGACTCGCCTTTAAATGAGTGAAATAGCTTTGAGTACTGCGTTAAACCCCAAACAAACAAACCAATCATTGTAAGTCGAAACTATACAAAGCCGATTTGTTGGGCTGTCTTGTTCTGTGAAGTAACACACTTTGTCCCATTGCTAACTTAGTACGTAAAATCGCTCATTGTTTTTGTAGAAAGTCATTGATGTGTCTTGTATCTTGTCAACGTTTGCTAGTACTGGCGCGGAAGGTTGGTTCTTTACACGTTGGGCGGGCACACAGGTAGATAGGTGAAATAGCATGGATAATTTTTGTGCATGTTTTGTTTATTTACAAGGCACTCCATTTTCAAGTGTAATTTTAGTAAACAACATTTCAGTGTTATCGATGTACTTCGGAATCGCTACACGATCCACCCAGGTTTTATACGTGTTTAACTTACTCAGTTCGACAGATTTTACCTTGATAAGGAACAAAACAAGCAAAAAATGTATGATGAATTGTATGATACTACCTAGTACGACCTAAAATCCCAAGCACTCACCCATGATTAGATGTGGATTTGTAAAACACGTCATACTCTTTTGATATACAGGGCATGTGGACATGAATCGGTGTATTGTTCAGCTCGGAATAAACACTAAGTTCATAATTCTATAACCAAAACGCATCATCTATAGTGGTAATGTGTGTTTGTTTGGTTGGTGTTTTACACCGTACTTAAGCTATTTCACTATGGGTGACGAAAGCAGCCTTCAACAATGCCGACAACAGACAAAGAAGCCGCGGGACAAGGCCAGGACTTTAAAAAGAAAGCCACAACAAATCGGATTCCTGATGCTCCCTTGTTTTAGAGGTTTATTCCCGTTTCGCCTACTTTTGGATATTTTCTATTCCCGTTTCGCCTACTTGCAAAATCGAGTGGGGATCAGTGAGGTCACCAGTGCACAGGAATATCCAACCAAAGATTCGCTCTAGTGTTAATGCGTTGGTTCGTGAAATAACGTAAAAACTGGTTGGTAATATATCGATTGATAAATAAATGTCAATATATCATTCAAGTCAAACATAATCAAGGCTGACTATTCACTGGTCATGTCTATAGGATTATATTAATTTCCTGTAGTCAGTCTTAAATCACGCATCACGTTTTGTTGTTTCCCTGGATAACACTGACAGTTAATACGCAAATGCTGTAAGCGCATGGGGCATTGTGACTACCACTGATGAGTTTAATATTGTAAAGTACATATAACCCCGAAGAAAGTTAAGCCGCGGTTACACGGGCATCCAAAAGGGTAACTAAACTGAGCCGGACCAGAGCCGGCCTTTTTTAGTTCAATAATTAATGGCGACTTGCAGTTAAACGCCACTCTTCACAGCCGTACCAGAAAGCGTCGACGGAATCTTGACACACTGGCAACTAGCTTGAGCGACCTGTGACAGAATGGAAAAACGTCACGGCATATCAAGAACGCCACCTGTGGGTGAACGAAACTGATGCAGAATATTTGCGTCCATCAACTTTGGTGGATCAAAAAAGGCGGACTATTCTGATTCGGATCCGGTCCACCTTTTACTGCCTGAGTAAACACAAATCTGATCCGGATCAGAGCCGGCTCTGAATAAACGAAACAGGACAAACGAAAAATGTTATAGATTCTGTCCATCTTTGATTAAATTATTTGTGCATACCTTTCGTCGATATAACAAAGCTGTATTCTCATTGTGGAATTCAACTAGATTCCGATTAGTTGTCAGTTGTAGTTAGAGCACATTGATCGAACTAAAGTAAACGACGTTTTATTCTGGTTTCCCACCACACTGTCTCACTGTAAATTCGCCATATCAGTGATATGATTATGAGGTTAAACGCGGCAATAAACTCCAATCATATAAATAAATCAATTAACATTTTTACCTTAATGCTGTGTAAAAAAATATCAAGATATTTTTCTGAATCTAGTCGCCCCCTATGAGCCAAACCATTAAAGCTACCGCACAGCCAATACTTGTATGTGTTCTGTTGACGACAGAAACGAGAAGAAGATAGGATATGGATTGCTGCAGGCACGTCATATTCAGCTGAATTACAGCTTTCTTACCGTTTTCTTTGTGCCTTCGGTGTGGCAGTATGATTTCTGTCATAAAGTTGATAGCTTGCGGTGGGGCTTATTAATGAGGATGTAGGCCGTGTTAACAACACGGACAGTGTATGACTTCTGTCATAACTTTCATAGATCTGAGACCTTGGCGTTATTAATGTGTTTGTGCCATTCACTGACCCTCAAAAACATATGGTAATGCTGGATGACAATTATTATTTGAATTTCCCGCGTGGTGAGAAAGAACTGGTGGCAAATGAGGTACAAGGTAGGCCAGTTCAATATAGCAATATTTTCGGGGTCAGCAGTAAATGTCAACCACCCAGACCACTCAGCTAGCCGGCCTTCTTGGTGGCAGTTATTTACTGCTAGCGAATCAATTCCTCACTGTTACGGTCATGGGTTCTATTCCCGCAAGGGTCTCAGCCTGTAAAACATTATTTACTATTATCTGCTCAATATCAGAGAAAAACGAAAATACTGATAAAGGTCATTTACTAAACGACACCAAAAAATATTTCAGCCCCATATAGTTTTTCTTCCATGCATGCGTCATATTTACGTGCTGACATGTAAAATATATTGATATCAGTATATTCAGGCGGGTTGTTCAGCTGCAGTGTTTTGTGTCCTAGTGCTCTCTGAGCTAAGAGACAGCAGGAAGGCGATTTGTTGTGGTGTCCGGTTTTTCGTCCTGTAATGTTGGGTGGTGACTTCTGTTTGGCCAGCATTGTTTAGGCTAGTACGCTATCATATGAATGAAATAATCTTACTTACGGTGTAATATCCCAAACAAACCTATACTACTTCTTGAAAACTTGTTCCAATGACTGATAAGGTCTCCTGTAGTTGGAGGCTCACCATATTGTAAATAGTCTTCTGCTTGAAATATAGGATGGATTTAAAGATGTGGAAAAATACCGACAGGTTATAAGGTTTTCAAATCCAGTGAATTGTGTATCAGTAAAACTGTATTAACCATATTGATTATTTTCATTTACCATTTGCACAATACAAAATACCTTAAAGATATTTCGTGCAAGGTTTCATCAACAAATTGAACTTGAGGAGCGTCCTTTTGAGCGTTCTTAGTGAATAAGAAAGCTCATATTTTACATGGCAAAGCACTATTTTTATTAGTTACCCAAAAGAGATAAGCGTTATGGAAAATGAGTTAATAGAGTAAACTTTAATGGAGCACAAATACTTATTTTTCGTAAATCAAGCAAAATACCGACACATCATCATCAGATATTCATGGAGTTTGTCCAAATATGTCAAACGATAGTCCATCTCCCTTCATTGCCAACCTTTCATTTGTGACATGATTTGGGTAGCTTCCATGTTACGACGATGATGTCCGAAAGCTTATCATCAAGCCATTTTCTACCTGATTCCCTCGTTTTTGACGGAATTCCATATTTCCACACCTTGTACGATTTTGTCCTGAGACAGTTAGATTTGTTAGAATCAGTGAGATTTGTTTGTTTGTTTGATTGAGGTTTTACACCAGATTTACGGTTATTTGACTCGTATGACGGCGTGCCAGTCCAATAGGTGATGGAAACCATCTCCAACACTGGCAACAGCCGAAGACACCAGGGGATAATGAGAGTAGTCAAAACAATTTGTCACAGCAAATTGGCTTTCTGGTTCATCAGTTAAAATCAAACAGACGAAAATGATCGTCATGAGACTGTTCTCGTCTCGAGTTTTCCTCTAGACAATATTTTGACTTCTAATTGTTTGTTCTACATAGTTTAGCTTTGCCACGAACCAATTGACATATTACCCCTGGTTGTGTAGACAAAATGTTAGAATTTATTGATATGTCCTTCAGACGCTGGTTGAAACATGGTTAATCTTAACACATAAGAACATTCGAGTACGACACATGGCATTCGTGTAGGATCACAGTGTCAAAAATATCCATTGAGTGATCAAACATATTAATTTGGCCGAGTCTTCGTCAAATACAGATAGATATCGAAATGATAAGACATCCGTTAAGGGCAGAGTGTCATCGGTCACCTTCTAATCATGAACAAGTCCACCAGGCGTGTTTATCTGATCAGATCAACACTAATTGATGACCAATACTAAGGCCCCGTGCAAATATTTTTCTTAGATACTGTCAACACATCGGCGAATATCTCTGTTGTTCAAAGTTGATCAGAAGTTTCAGATAAATTACAGTTTATTTATTTATTTATTTGGTTGGTGTTTAACGTCGTGCTCAATGGAATTTCACTTATATGAAGACTTTGTGTTGCCCATATGTTTGATGGAAAACCATCCAGTGATATCTGCAGCCTATGGAAAACTCCCCTATATATCTAAGATCTACCGGGTACAATGAAGGGGCCCAACTGATCCACGGCGCGGCCCCAGATAACTTCAAGAGAGCACCAATGAACTATGCCATACCCTAATTCCACCAAGAACGGTTAACTCACTGAGAAGATTTGTTCCCATTTACTTCTCCATTCCATTACCAACTTATTTTTTTCACAAGACATTTATTTTCTGAATAATATACTTTGCTTAATGCACAAAACAATGTCGTTAAGTAATATATAACAATTAGCCACAAAACAATTTTAGTTTACCCTCTCTGAAGTATCTCATAAATAAACAAAAACATTTAAAGTATTCATTAAGACCTACATAATAGCAGAGTATTGAAGGCTACATGGACGTGATGATCGGCTGAATAATTCCTAAACTCTTCACATGGCCCGAGGCTTGGTAATTAGTCGATATTATTTTATAATGAGGTTCGTAATGGGAGTTTTGCATGGCCAATGGGTCCATTGTCTAGGGTGGGTAGACGTTAAAAGGGGTCAGTGGCTCGTATTAAACCTGTCTGATAATTTGTGATCGCCGTTGGTGAAAAATAAAGAAAATCACAACATGTTACAGATTAATGCCACATAAAATGTCGATGGGAGTTCAAGTCTGAACAAGATTGTTGTAGTTGATATTAATAACCATAAGAGCCCTTAAGTAATGATGAAGTAAACCAGCAATTAAGTTTAATGTAGGAAGACAGAATGTATAGAGCCGTTTCTCATAGGGCCTGTAAGTCACGTCCTGTGATGAAAGAGTTCTCCAGATTTATTCCAGTTTCGTGTACAACCTATTTTTATTTTAGTTCTAACATCAGGCTTGAAATTAGAGACGACACTTTCCCATTCTGTTCTATAACTGCAGCCACAGCAAAGGACAGCAATTCCGACAGATTTCTGTTCAACAGGTACCACCTGAAATTTAAGCAATATACCCGGAAGTCAAGTTGAAGCGAATGAGACTAACATGGCCTATATGGTGCTCTGGATGCGCCGAAATCTGCCATTATTTGATTGCAGTCACACAAAACATATACCAATATCCTCAATTAAAATTTGCGATTATTCAATTAAGACATAAACAAAAGCATGAGATTTGCAAAAACTTACGACATATTTTTGGAAGTTGTTCTATGAAGAAGCTAAAATTAGTCACTTGGTTTTATAACTTTATTTAATTTGTAACAATAAGTATGTATAAACCAATATACATTGTTCCACGTTCACACATGTTTTTGGAACTTCCTGTTTTTGTTCGTTCTTTTTATACTATGACAACAAGATGGATGGCTCTTCGTTATATTTGTGCTGGTATTCGTTTCAATCTCGAGAAAAGTACCAGCCTGTTTTCTCATTCTCGAGAAAAGTACCAGCTTATTTAAATATGACTGTGGCAATGCATTGATTTGACGCACAAGTTAAAACCTTGTTTGTTTCCCATAAACAATTTCCTGTGTAGACATGCAGTTGTTCGACACTCCGTAAAATCATTTAAACTCTACTTTAAGAAAGTAAATAAGAAAAATGAGTGATAATAGTGACCCGTGAGCGTTTGTATGCGTTTGTCTACAACTAAGACAAGATGGTTATAGTTAGTTTAACACATTTTATGAACCAAACGGAATTGTTATAGTTACTTACACCTCATATTTACCACAGCAAAATAAAAGTTTAATAGAGTTGTATACCAGAGTTCTACAACTCTTTTGAGCTGATTGACCTAATACATTAATAGTTTGTTTGTCTTATTGAGGTTTTACGGCGTACTCAGCGTTATTTCATTTATATGAGGATGCGCCAGCCAAATCGGTGAAGGAAACCACCGTAAATGTAGTGGTACCACTAATATTATATTACACATCAACAGTATAAAAGTGAAATTTGGAAATATGTTGAACAAAAAGCTGAAAAAAAAGAAAAAAACATATCTCCATTTCTTAATGCAATAGATGTACAACAAAATGTAATTAAACTTTTCCGCCTAAAATGCAAAGCTCTTAAACTGGTTCACCAGATTTAATTTCAACCAAAAATTAGATTTTTTTTAAATTGTTGGAGTCGCTACAGTTGCAATGTTTTGGTTATCACATTTGTCATTATCAATAAAGAGTGCCATTCATACTATTATTAACCAAGTTATTAATTTTTAGTAATTTATTGATTTCTGTTTTTTTACTTTGCCGTTTGTTTAATTAAATTATTTTTTATTTGGCATTTCATTAATATTTTTTTATTCTTTTAGTAATATTATTAATTTTGCAATATCGCTTTTTTTTATAAAGGAAATTTTAGTTGGTCGGAAACAAAAACGAAAAATACTTTTACAATTATATGTTATGTTAGTATATAACACACATACATTTTTCAATAAGTTAGACTAGATAGTACTCAATGACACACATACTTTTAATGCACATTGGTTATATATGCCATCTTAACGTTTTGTAAGTGTAAAAATAGTATAGGGTTCGAACTTACGTCCATCCTAGAAAAGAAGATGCAATGACCAAAATTTGTCAAAAGTTCTCCATTACCCATTTTTGAAACGGATTCATCTGACCAGGTAGTACATTTCATTGTGGTATCATTTAAGGTTTCCAAATAATGGTAACAGGTTATTGACTTTCATTAAGGTATAAACAGCTATATGGCAAAATCAATTTTTGATAAACCGGAAAGAAATGTTGTTCAAATGTATTCACCATTGTCACATTACAGCGTAACATACATTGTAATTGTTATAATATTGATCCGGAAACATTGCAGATAAGGCCGTCTATATTATCAACTTTGACCGTTATGTTTAAATAGAAATTAATATGTTATTCAAATAAAAGGAAACGACCATTCCGGCTAACTTTGAACAAGATAATAATGTTAATTAAGTGAGTTTCGATCCGACGTCTTAAGCAAAGCAAATGTATGTCGAACATGATAATTTGGAGAGGGCACATATCTGTCGGAAAGAAAGTCTAAAAATATTAGTAAACATTAACAGTCCATGTTTACGACGAAGACATTACCAGGGCGATTAGATGAACATTAGATATACATGTAGTCTAACGCCTTAACACCCAAAATTGCATATATACCTTTTCAATCTTGGCATTATCCTCAAATCATTCTGTTGTTGTTGTTTTCGGTTCTTAGTCTCTCATTTTCTCTCATTCTGTCGCGGGTAATGGGCTTCCTGTGCCCCTGGTGCTGCCTGATATAGTGTCTTGTTTTTCTTCAGATGTCTATTTGATTTTTTATTTTCATTTTATTGAACTCAGACTCATACAGATACAGAAAATCCAATAACAGAGCTGATAACATATACCAGATGAGAGATGACATATATATAACATGATTGGAAGACATTAAAATAAGATAACATGACTAGAATTTTGAACATGATCATGCTCAAAGATAGATTAAATAAGTGAAATTGCAAGAAAATTGAATGTATAGAAATTTACAGAAAAATCTTATCACAGATGTTGTATAAAACAATTCAAACTATATGGATAGGCTATATTATTTACCTTAAATTAAGTTTATAAATTGATAAATCTGTGTATAAAATCTATTTGTATAAAACATTTCTACAATTAGATTTAAAAGAACTTACACATGTAAAACATTCTAAATCATCCTGTCTATTTGTTTCATTAAAAAGCAATTGGCATCTATTTACAAAAATGGTTTTTTATGAATTAAAATTCGAGTTGCTGGTGGGTAAAATAAAATTTTAGATCTTAAAGATCTTGAAGGTATTTTAAAAGACAACCTGCTGACTAAAAAAGAACAATTACAATTACTGTGTACACACTTGTAAAGAAAAACTAAATCAGTTTATTTACGCCTACTTTCACGTGTAGGGAGATTAAAATGTTTACATACAGCTATATAGTCTTTTTGGTCACAAGAAACTGATGCTTTAAAAGACAGAAATTTAATAAAACGCTGTAGAACACTTTCAATTCGCTAAATTAGTGTTTTTTGACAAGGATTCTAAATTACATTGGCGTATTCAATGTTAGTTCTAACCAAAGCAATATAGATATATTGTATGGCATTAACATTCTTAAAATCCTTAAAGTTTCTTTCAGAAACCCTCGTACTTTAAATGCGTTTGTAACTGATTTATTTACATGAACAGAGAAGTTTAATTTGTCGGTAAGATATACACAGGTCGTTCACTAGTAATTTCCAGGGGAGTAAGATTTCCCCTAGAGAGTAGTCAAAGTTGACATTCTGTTTTTTAAGCGAAAAATTTACCCCAAAACATTTGTCAACATTAGGTTTTAGCTGCCATAGTCGGCACCAGTCAAAAAACGATGTAATGTCTGATTGAAGCAGTTCACAATCACTTACATATGACACAACATTAACAATTTTTACATCGTCTGCGAACATTAAACATTTGGAAAAACGGATTTTTGTCGGCAGATCGTTGACAAAGGCTAACAAATTGAGGGCCCAATAATCGAGCCCTGAGGCACAACCTCCATCTTCATTACAGCCTGTTTATCCTGTCTACTATCTTCAGATGTTTATTTCCTCCATCTTCAACACAGTCCTTTTATCCTATCTACTGGTTTTAGATGTTTATTCCCTCCATCTTCATTATAGTCCGTTTATCCTATCTACTGGATTCAGATGTTTATTCCCTCTATCTTCATTACAGTCCGTTTATCCTATCTAATAGATTCAGATGTGTATTCCCTCCACCTTTATTACAGTCCGTTTATCCTATCTACTGGATTCAGATGTTTATTCCCTCTATCTTCATTACAGTCCGTTTATCCTATCTAATAGATTCAGATGTGTATTCCCTCCACCTTTATTACAGTCCGTTTATCCTATCTACTGGATTCAGATGTTTATTCCCTC
>JAVFBZ010173797.1:0-16125 GCA_032466195.1 Katharina tunicata | reverse complement strand
ATAGAAATATAGTGTATCATAACGTTTGGTTACAAGAAGTATAGGTTTAAAGAAGTAAATATAACGCAGTATAACATTTGGAAGAAGAACGTGCTTCGTAACACATAGTCTGAAATTGTAGACTATATCAATTTGTCCCTAAAAATGCTATTACATTTTTTGTAGCATTACTGGTTTTCCACTGAAAGACACTGATACTGAACTAATGTAAGTAAAATGTATGGTGAACTTTCCATGTCACATTTGATGTAATGGCCTTGCCCCTGAGGTAAATGTAATTAAAATGGATTAGTTGTATAGCTTTATTCTGTACAGGATCTGTTTTGCTAGGCTTAAATTTTGAGTAATTTTTGTTATTTTTCTCTGCAAGAAATACACAAATACATCTTGGTACAAACAGTCCACCATACCTTGTATTACAATACATTGTCCTTAATATAACAGCACATTGTATTACAGTAGTTCAGTTGGAGTGGTTTTCAACGGAAAACGAGAATTCCCAAGAACAATGTAAGGACAGCTTTGTTAACAACTTAGTAGGATCTGTAATTTTACTTTTTTTTCTTTTTTGACTTTTTTATAATTATAATTAATTACACAAAGAGATGAGCAAGACTACCAAAAAGGAAGTTCATAGACTGGGGGCATCTCTATACGGGCCACTTCTTGTTTACTACCGCGTTTTGGTGAAAACGGTGTCCAAACTCTTTGAAGCACATACCTTTTAACCACCGTGAGCCTGTGTAGCTCAGTCGGTAAGAGCGCTTGCCCTGCTAGCCTGAGTCCCGAGTTCGAATCCCGAGTTCGAATCCCAAATTGTCTGTATAAAATATTTCCAATAATAGCAATAATTTTGTATGTATATATATTTTTTATAAACATATATTTATGTTTGTAGAGAGTCATCACACTGGTACAGGGATATCGACAGAATCTCGAGTTATTGTGCATTACGTAACAAAAATCTTGAGAAAAAGGTAATTTTAGGTAAATGGAAAGGAATGAAGAGTATGCATTAGCCCAATAATTAACACATAGGCCTATAAACTAAGGATACTGAAAGTTATGAATTATCCGACTCAGAAGAGAGTTTTGTCTGAACCAGTTTTGTCTAACTGTAACCTTAATGCCTTTATTCTTTGTACGGTTATAGCATAGGAAGGGCAGTTGGTGTCGTATTCGTGCGGCTCGTGCCGCTCGCCATGTTAAAATATAGTGAATTCGTGCGGTGCATAAGACGGGTTGTGCGCAGGGTGGCAGGCGCGATGTCATAGGTCACGGTGCATGCGCGGTGGCGGGTTAGGGTGGGGCTCCTGTTGTACAGGACATGTGTGTTTTTGCGCCGCTGGGTGTTGGATATGGTGTGTGGGTGGTGTGGTGACATGGCGGATATGACGTCACGAACGTCTGCACAGTGAATTTGGAATAGGCGGATTGAGTGATGGGTTGAATGGGTAGAGAGTGATCGTGAACAGTGTGTGTGTGGGATCGTGTGCACTGTATTGTTTATACGTTGTGGGGGAGGGGGTGGGGGCACTAACACCCAACTGTTGTTGTTGTCCCTATTCGTTTTTAAATTGTAACAGACTGTTGTATTGTTGCCGTATTCCAACCAAACCAACAAGTTACTTTAGTAATGTGAATCTGTCTCAATGGATATTTGATTTCCTTCCTGGTACAGTTTCTATTTATTAAATTGGCGGGCCATATTTTGTCCGCGCATAGTTAATACAAATTGACAGGTTTTCTATCCTTGACTATTTCGTTTATGTTGGACATCACCCCATGCAGTCTTACCATTACATGCACTGCAAACACTCATACACATAACATTTACCATTGTCCAGGTCTTACCCTCATATTGTGTTTGTTCCTGTTCCTGATTGACCCTGCTCTGGCCTCCTGTCTTTTGCTTGACCATTGGTGAACTTGTACAACGATAGCTTATGAATAAATCGCAATTTTCAAATCAACCGGTCGGTGCCTCTGACGCCTGTCTGGAAGCCATGGAGTCCAATTCCGGGGCCCCAAAACTTGCCTATTTTGAAGACAAGGCCTCAGAATGGGGATCTTTTTATTTCCAGTTTAAAACTGTTAATACTTGTTTTAAGTGGTCCGATCGTGTTAAATTACACAATTTAAAAGAGAGACTGTGTGGTTGGGCTATGGGTTGGACTTATGTAAGTCTCCTCTTCTGTTAGGCACGATTATCGCAGGCTCGTCATGTATCTTAAACAAGACTTTAGAAGTTCACGAGTTCCCGGGTTGGGCTCGTTGCAAGCTGGCTTCAGCTGAGCGAGGCCCCCGAGAAACCCTTGTGGACTTCGCCGACCGATGCCTATTGTTAGCTCGAGATGGATAACCCAAGATGGACGACGTTGTTTTCCGGGATGCCGAAGGAAAAGCGCCACTAATGATGTATCATTGCTCCTGTTGTGCCTGGCTACAATACACAGACGTCCGAACAAGACCTCAAACAACGGGTACTCACTTATATGGGGTCCGCCGTCTTTTGCAAGTCTGTATTGTTCTCTGTCTGTATATCTTATGTCCTGGGATAGTTCCTGACGACTATAATCGGTTACCTGGGCGAATCCATTACTCAGGAGAGGGTCTGCAGGTGGGCAACTCCTCTGGAAACAGGGGTGTTTTTAGCCCACAGACAAATCACCAGTCACTACACTCCCAGCTCTTGGTGAGGCCCCGATAGAGAATGTTAACAAGGGACCTCGGGGACAGGAAAATGACGGCACCTAGAAAATGGTTGTCTCCTGTATAGTCGACCCTAGCTCGCTCTCAGCAGTGGTGGACACTGGTTCGGAAGTCACCATAATCCGGGACGACGAGAAGCTGTTCTATTGGACAAAGATTTCCTAGCAAGGTCCGTTACTGGTGAACTGATGATTAATTTTCTCTGCTTTTTGCTTGCTCTGTTGTATATGTAGATACATGGTCCAAGGTGGGGAGAGGAAAGAAGCGACTCGTCGGTTGTTCCTGACCTTGACCCCCACCTGTATTCCTGTGACTAGCTGTAGGTGGGGAGAGGTAAGAAGCGACTCCTCGGTTGTTTTGTTCCTCATCTCCCAACCTATGCCTGTATGCGCTTGTCCTCACCCTAGCTGAAAGTTAGAGCGTCCACTGGACCTTTCATAAAGGAACCCTACCCTGTGAGCCGGATGTGTAATCCTTACTGTAGAAATTTCCTTTGCTGGACATGATCATCATGGATTGATGTCTCTTTTAACACTGCTGACCACGATCGCATATTGAGCCGCGACGTAACCTTGTCTAGGGCCACAGTATGTCTCTCTCCGGTTGCCAGGAACCTTTGCTGCCCTAGCCGTAATCTGTCACCAACAGCCCAGCCCGGTCCTTTCGAAACCGGGAAGAGTATAGTGACACACACCGTAGTCACCCCTCTTAGATGTGAAGTGAACCCGGTCAGCAGCATATCTGTCTGCACAATGAACAACCTTGGCGATTGTATGACCAGTCTTAGTAGATAATAGACACAGTTCTTGCAGGTGCCGAGCTTCCGCTATATAGCGATGGTAAGCATCCTGCTTGGTGTCAAGTATCATAGTCTGGTAAACGCCGGGCACAACACTACAACGACACGCCGTCAGGGGAGCCAAACGTGCACCACATGTCACCCTATTCTACCAATAAACAACGGGGTGAATGCATATCAATGAGGTCACCTATAATCCTCAACGTCCACACCCCGTAATACTCTATACTGTTCCAAGAAAACGCATTCACTTTAACACATTCAGAATACAGAAGTAACAATATGTGTAAATATATTCCCACTACTACATGACGTTATATTCGTAACATGTGAGGATAATCGCATGACCTACGTTCCAAATAAGCTGTTTTATTCGTTTTTGTGTTAACGGTATAGTAATAACAATCAACCGATAAAGGCTCGCCTGCTAGATATAATCTACCTAGGCGGCTGTCCAAAGCAAGCATTCCTCTCTCCAGCTCAAAGCTAAACAGCATACGGATTTTAGTGTGTTCTTCGCTTGCAGTGACGCTGTATTATTTTACATTGGTATGATGAGTTATTGTATCAGGCTATATCATAATATATTTAACTGAAGATTTTCCCAAACCCAATTCCAAAGTCTTTAACTGGGAATATTCCACTCGGGGCCGGATGTTGGATCTCAGTTCCCGGTCCGTAGTACATTCGCACCTGTTTTTCCATTTTGTGTTCATGGCATGACCCAATAACACTTTTAGTTTTCCTTCCATGTGCGTTACGCGGTTCCGTGTAATGAGCTGTGACCACATATGCAGAACCTTAAGGTTATGCCAGATTGTTACTCATTGGGAGATCCAGTGGCTGCGGAGTTCGCGGGGTGGTTTTAACGAGGTTTCTTCCCGGTTTTCCACCATACACCGGCACAGCAAATTAATAATTATTAATAATAAGTTGTCATATACGACGTTAAACACCAATCAGACAAACAAACAAACATACTCACTTGGAGGCATTAAAATGGGACGAAAACTTACAATAAAGTATACAGATCGTAAGCAGCAGTTTCAAAACTGATGGGATGAATTACTGGATTCTCTTTATTGTCTTACAAAGCCACAGCGAGTAGTTACTTGTATGTTGTGCGATTTATATGAGCATATCTTATTAAAACAGATTGATTTATTGGTGTTTTATGGCACATTCAGTGGCGTTTCATCTATGCTGTGGCGCGAATATCTATTAAATGAGAACACCGAGCCGTGGCCCCCTTGGTTGAGCTTAGGGCTACTGAGTCCTCTCCTCTGGTTCACGACATAAATGTCGTAGGAAAAATAGGCCACGTTAAACTATAGGCACACAAATATCGCAAGACATTTGTAAAACTGTAAGTCGATACAGTTTATTTAGCCACACCAAATCTTTGGGGGTTTTAAATGGTTAAAAACGTTCTAAAAGAAATATAAAAATAGTTTCAAATTTGTTTCAGCCGATATTTGACTGCGGAGAAAAGACACACTTTATAACAAAACGTGAAACTTTAAATTGTTTTCAATTATTGATTCAAATGTCTCATTCATACCTTAGAAATCAACAAAAACTAGTCCAAAGAATAAACGACATTCGCCATGATACAGCGTGTAGGGATCAGCAAATTTCGGCCTGGTTCCTTCACGACAGGTACAGTTATGACCTTTATATATAAAGCTCTCCCCTGCTGTAACAACCTCTGTTTTTGAATCGTCCGTAGGGCACCCTGAAACCAAATATAAAACTTGCCGTTGTATGTTGTTATTGATTATCACTACAGTGTTGACTGAATATTTGGTGCTATAGGGCATGTAATCCACGTCATTTGACGAGAGAGATTTCACGAGATTCCTTCCACTTCCGGGTACATGCTACTTTTGTAGTTAGGTATTACACCACACATGAAGTTGAAAAGGTGACAAGTGTCCCGTCCGATCCTATAACTGAACCAAATGCAAAAGAAAACCCATTCTGAAACACCACTACTCAAAACAAGCCCTACAGTTTCGAGGTTGTAACCGGAAGTAAAACAGAAGGGAACGAGACTTACAGAGCCAATTGTATCATTATGGCAGGCGTTGGTGGGATTCTCGTGCCATGGCGCTGTCTATCTCAGATATATGTACATCGGGAATCATATTTGTTGCATTCTCTTAGTTTCGCGTCCTTTGAACGCAATTAAGAAATTGCAATGATATAGGTACATTGTTGCTACAGGACTGTGCCAAGCTAAAACATTGTCATTCCCGCATCGTACATGGCGATGTGGAGCAAACATCTGGAACTTGCCGTCTTATTCGATACTTATTATACATTTTCTCCGATTCTTGGCGTATTTTTTTGATCAAAATATTATATTTTAAGTAACTTGTGATTGTGAAAAACTCGCAATGGGGAGGTCATTTGAAAACAAAAGTCGATTGCAATAAATTTTCGAATTAAGCCGCTATCCTTTTTACACTCAATGACAAATAAAATTAACTTTTACGTGTATCTAATGCGCGAGGTGTTTTTTTTTTGTACATAAGATATCTCCGAAAGTTCAATTTACCAAACAGAATTGAAAATCACTTAATTGGTCAAGTTAAAACCAATAAGTGCCAAAACTTAAGAACCAAAACACATTTTTGTTCAGTACTGTTCTGTATTGTTATATATGGATGACGTAGTAGACTAATAACGATACAGAACTCTGCATCTAGCTACATTGTGGATTTGAATATTTATTTTTTTATTTAATCGATCGGTGTATCCCACGTGATTCGCAAGGATATTTCACGGATACGATTAATGCGTTGCCGGTGTATAGTCCAAAACCGGCGGAAGAAACCTCGGAGAAACAAACCCGTGATCCCTGAAGCAATTGGAAACCTAATATCAACCCAGCGGTAAGAGCCTATACCGGGTGTAGTGAAGGAGACAGCAGTCCAATGCTCAATCAACTGTACCAAGGCGCGGCCCTGGATTTAAATAAACATATCTGTTGTAGAATTTGATGGATATATTGACGAGCTATAAGAAAGCCATCGCATTAGTTCAAATTGTGAATTTTATAGATTCGTTGTTGTGTTAAATGAACATTATTTAAACAGTGCTAATGTACATGAGATAATAAACATGCCAATTAAGAGCAGGTCAAACAGGTAGACAGCAGAACGTAAATCTGATGTGTGCGAACATTTGCTATTCAGAGACATTGAGTTAGGAGGAGAAGAAATATTGTTTATATTAAGAGATAAACAGAAACACGGATTCAATTTTTGTTTAGTTTCTTAAGGAGTATATTAAGAAAAGTGGGTTAGAGTGCTCGTATTTACGTGGCAGAGTAATCGATTGTGGAGCGCGTGTTGGGGGCAGAAATATCATTTGTATATGAATGGCGGTAATTATCAGTAAATATAGTTGGATATCACAATATTGAAGACTTATATACTATCTTTGAGCATGTGTGCTTGATAAATGTAATACTGTTAAAGCCACTGTGATTTACGATCTTGAAGCACCTCAAAATACAGATGGAAGGGTGTATATAAAAGTTACACAGGTAAAAATAGAAAAGACAAAAACCTCGGAAAAACCATCCCGCGAACTCCGCAGCCATTGGAAAACTTCCTTTATATACCTAACGTCCACATGGGAGATCGAACCTATTCCGGGTACGCTGAAGGTGTATCTCTATTGGAACCGTAACTTTCAACCAGTGTGGACTTAGTGTATTCTCACTGAGTAACGGTAGGCTAGCCATGGACAGCTATCTTATCAGAAACATACGAAGGATTTACATAAAAATGCTAATAACCTAATTCCTTACCATTCAGTTTACAATGTTGAAGAACCTCGTTAGAATCGACATCGAATTGAAAAAGGCTTTGAACCCTTATACATTCACAAAGGTCAACTCCGACTTCCCATTTTTCGCCCAATTGTCGCTGATTACCATCATCATCCGTGCAATAGTCTAAACATCAACATTTCCACATTTTATCACAGACTTTCGCAGCATAGTAGAATCTTGTTTTCGGAAAGCAAAATTTCCACATTTCATCAATGATCCCAACAACATATTGGCACATTCTAATCTTTACACAAAATTTCGACATTTAGTTAGTTAACTTCCATATTATCATAGGTCTTCAGAACGCATGATCATATTCTAATGTGAATATCGCGGCTTTATATATATAATCATAAACCTCACATTCTAAATTTTAAAAAAGCATTTGGGTACAATTGATCACGTTCTCAAGAACAATTTACACGTTTAGCCATAAATCTCACCAGTTGTTACATTCTCCTTGTGGGTCATTTTTACCTTGTTCTAATTGTTAGTCAACACTTGTAGCCTCAGACCTCATGTGAATATTTTCATTTTTTTAATTTTAACATGATCAGTGAATGTTTTTAAGAATTTTTTGTAATAGTTGTTGAGATGCCAACTATATCACATTACAACAACTAATGGATTCCCTTCAGATACTAACATGCCATACAACCTATCAAAATTACCATTGAAATCGTCTGGCATGGTTGTACAACATGACCGTCTTACCGATATTTGCCGTATCTCGTTATTTTGAAGCTAAATTCCGTTCGAGAAAACAAATTGCCTTGCCCAAATGTTAAACCTGGAACTTATAGGGTTACCGACCGAAAACTCTATTAATTGAGTAACAGACTGGAAAATGATGTTACAGAATTAGTTATATCTTCGTGTAAGCTTACCTTCGGCCCCCAAACCAATGGCAATGGTTGCCACCAGACAGGAAACTGCGAACCAAATGAACGTCATCGTTATAAGCCTTGAATACTGGTTTAACGCACGTACTCTCAAATGCTAGCCGACTGTATTTATAATGTCCGATTGGCATACGCTCAAGTGATCTTATCTCAATACCCATAATAACACTGAACTTTTTATGACCATTAATTATTTTCAGTTTATGGAATTAATTACGATATAATCTAAACCCCTACCATGTATACTGATTAACAAGTAAAACCTACGCATTTTGTTTCACATTTTAACATGTAATATATTTTTAACTCATGCTCAGGCTTCAACATTTCATCAGTAAGGTAATAACAAACAAAACGCAACGGTCGGTAGCATGTGTTTTGAATGTGTCTAACTGATCTAGGATATTAATTCATGGCAATACCAATGCATGGTTTGACAAAGAAAGTTAACCGTAATTGCCATTCGTTGTACGCGTTGGACAACTCAGCCCCAAATTCCTGGAAATCTGATTATTTGAGACGACTGCTCTATAGTTCATTATGCATTGAATACATATTTGACGTGTATCTAAATGAATTAAAATGCAAAGTCGGCATATAAGTGAAATATAACGTTTAGGTAAATAAATTCATTCACCCGAATAAAGCCGAAATTGATACTGTTCTGTCATATGTTGGTATTTCGCAAACAATTATTTGACATTTGTAAACAGGACATTGTTTAAATGTTTGTTAATAAACCCAAGACGTCTTTTTAACAAGCAGGCGATTGAGTTTGGTCTTTTAAATAGCTATTTATTTTTCTGATTGATTAACACACAAGGTAAATTGGAACCGAGACGAGTGATGTTTTCACATCGTGCGGCCCAAGTAAGAGCACCCTGCGATTGTTTCTAGATCGTAAACTAGAATCGGATGATAATCTCTTTTACTAAATCAAGAATACCAAGCGCCTTATGTTAATCGATCGATGATTCAAAGGAGCTTCACTTATTCATAGAAACCTCCAAGCTATCCGCCGCTTTGGTACTTTAACCGAGTCAATCTAGATATTTTAGCAAGTAATAAACTACCTGTGCTTTTAATTCAGGTATAATGTTGCTGTGAGTATGTCTATTGATTTAAAGTGCATATTGATCACAAATCCCAAGTGTACTTTAAAGTGAGGATCATGGCTCCAGTAACACAGTTTTAATTTGAAATGTTGCCCTTCAACATACTCAAAAGTGGTATTGGAATATTATTGTTTCGTCCTTATAAATATCTGGATAATAGAAACGATTTCCCTGTCAAGGATCACTGGTAGTCGACATTTTGGGCGTGCCTGCATGTATGTATATTAGTACAGCCTTACAACTAGGTCATCATCGCCGTGTGACGTAGTTAATATGATGAAGATTTGATTAGTCAAAAATATTTGAGCTCGTTCATTTACCATTGATGTGCAGTAAGATGGTCGCCGTGAAAATTACAAGTGAACTTTAACATTGTCCGATGCTTGGGCCTTCATTGTACACCACAGGTAGTTTGAATAGAAACGTAAACATAACAAATAGACACAAGAAGCAATGCCCTTTCTATGCATGTTAATTTTTTTGCATCCCGCACCGCCCTTTTAAAAACGAGTAACCGCACGGATTGGGCGAGGGAATTTCGGTCCTATGTTAATTAAATACAGCAACTAATCTCGCCGGTAGAACAAGATATATTGGGAACATAGGAGAGTACTCGTGTATAGATACCACTCCACGGACGCTTATCGTATAACGAATGCTCACCTGTAGGAAACGACATTATCGGTTCTGCATTATACTCAAATACACACTAATGTCGTTAGTTATTACTTGTAATAATGTACAGGCGTACACAATACACAATTATTCAAATATGATTTCGTTTTTGCGAAGTCCTTGACGTTGCTTGAGTTTTTAAGTATTCTTCCTCATGAAATCATTAGCCACCTGATGTGCATTTCAATGCGAGGGAATAGATTCATAAAAAGCCCAAAAAGGTCCGACTTGACGATTCTACATGCATTAGATCATTATGACAAGCGGACGAATACCCGATTCTCGGTACGATCCATTTTCCCGTAAATTAGGACTTAAAAAGCACAAAACAGAAACACAAAAATCTCACTCAATTATTAAGCCTTCTGCCAAGAATGGCTATTATCCTCATATTGACAAAACGATGTGGTTTATTATATTTGAAATTAAACATAATTGTAAAGTATTTATTGATTTAACTATTAATGTCATCAGTTTAAACAGTGACCTTTTCCGGAAGAAATAACATAAACAAAAACGAACGTAATAATTTTGGTAGATTTCGTTGTAATTTATGTGTATTTTCCACCAATACATCGAAGATTATGATCAGTAATCCAAAAATGGGAATAAATGACCCCTTATAGGATACGTTTATCTACCTGCGATATAAGTATTGTCTGCAGCGGCAAAAATACCTCCAATTACCTACAAAGAAAGGGTCAGCCATTACATGTTTACCGTTATGCGAAGGGGACAGAAATAACCGGAGATGTAGAACAAAAATGGAAAGCCACTAATATAGTGTGTAAGCAGTGTAAATCGACATGTAGTTGCCAGCCTTAAACAAAATTTATATTAAAAAGTTAAGTAATGTTCTCGTACACTTACATTTTTAATGCCATCATTTGGCGCCAGCAAAAAATAACAGCAAACTTTAAACCAATTTTAAGATAAGCATTTACGAAAGACTTTATATTTAACGCATGGATCATGAACAGGTGGCACATGAATAGGCGTTGACATTAATCTTTTTTCTAAATGTATCATTAATTTGATGTTGTCACATCCATGTCTATTGTTAAGTGTTCATCAGATAAACAATGCAATTAGGGTCAGTCGTTTTTTTTTTTATCAGTCAGACTTGTTAAATACCAAATATAATTATTGAGCATGGGCCTACACACATTTTAAAGTAACATATGCACTCAAAAGCTCTGAAATTTATGAAAAATTGAATTTTTCTCAAGAAGTACAAGCTAGAGGTTTGCAGGTAATTACAACATCAAGTTTGTTGGTTGAAGGAGAGTTTTATAAAAACAAAAAAGCTAAAAACTGAATTTTCTGGCAGAATATTATTATGCGGATGTGTCAATCAGCTGTCATAACTGAGCCACCCTTAGATGTACTGACGCTACTCCAAGTCAAACGTTAATTAACCCCCTCCCCCCATTCATCTATTCAAATTCTTAACTGATTCCATATAAGGTAATGAACCCGTGGAGATCAAAAGTTTGACATGATGCATAAGATGAAAAATGGCTGGCCTTCTTTTTGCTGAGTTCGAATTATAGCATGATGTATCCTGGCTATTACTAGCCTTGTACCAACTTAATCATTTTCTTTTCAAAGTAATTATTTTAGTTTATGAAAAAACTTCAAAGTTAGATTAAATCAAGACAATCAAAATTTGTTGAAAATTGCTTATTTTGGGTGCGTATGTACATTGTTCATAATCCGAAGATAAAATATGTCTCAGGACATGTGTACAAAGTATGTTGCCATACAATGTCATTTTCTGTCCATCCATCCGCAGTAAAACTACAATAGCTATAGAGGGACATTGTTACAAGGTTTACCGGGCTTTTTGGTGGTGCGATTGAGTGTCTTTCTCTGAAACCTGTAGGTTCGAATCCTCCAGTCGGTCTTAGGTGTATCGTGACACGACGGGTACCGTTACATACTCACCTCCATCGACATGTTCTCCAAATACGCCTGGGTTGTCTTTATTCGTACCAAAACGGTTGCTCACCTGATACAAGCTTTTAAGACAATCTTCGCAAAGGGGTGCCGACCGTTGTACTTGCAGACACAAAGGGACGGAATTTCTCAACGCTGGCTTTCAACAGTTTTTACGCCAACACGATGTGTGTTACAACAATATGTACCATCGCAGTAGTCAAAGGGCTCCTGTAGAGCAGCACACCGACGGACGTAAACGGTACAATGCCCACTACATCCGCCCGCACACCCTCTCACCTTAGGCCGGCTCCGCGCCCCGGTTCACAAGCCGTGTTAACAACGCGCCCGGTCTCGACGCGGCTCAACGCTGGTATGGTTTGGGGAACATGCTGAACAGCATCATCAAACTGATGAAACCGCTCGATGTACAAGGGGCCAAAGCCGTATAGTTCGACAGGCGTTACGGATTGGGTTGAACGTGGTGAACGATGTCATGTAGGGCACCCCTATTAAACAGGCGCTCAAACGTCGAGCGATCGAAGGGGCTGATCGCCAAAGCCAAACGACGTGGGCTAGCGCCAACACCCTAACTGCGCCCGCCTCTACGTCCCACACCTCGCAGCACACGTCGCGCTATAAAAGGGCGTCCGACACAGACGGGGATCAGTCGAGTGCGAAAACCACCTCCCCGACGCATCACCCCCGATATTTTCAGCTAAACCATGTTGATTGTTCACCCCCAGTCCTGGGACGGCGTAAACAGTGATTTTCATTTGCGGGCGATGCCACGCGCCCAAAGCAGTGTGATCGGTGGACGGTGTGAAACCTAAAGCCCCATTGCGAGCATTAGAGACGGCGGTCCGGTCGAATTCCGCATCACCAACGCTGACCCGGACACGTACTTGGATTTAGTCAACACTTTTTAGTATGTAAAAGACAAAATTGTTAAAGGGAATGGAACGGATTTGCTGGAGACCGATCAGGTAGGCCCCATGAACGTCTGGCTGCATAGTCTCGGGTAACAAGTAGATGTCAGTCTGAACGATAAATTGGTGATTGCTTCAACCAACATATACCCGTAGCGCTTACATTGAAACATTGATGTATTATGGAGGGGAGGCCAAATCTACCCAACTCGACGCAGCCCTCTGGGCCAATAATCTTGCCGGGAAATTCGACGAAGTAACAGATGATTTCTACGCCGCCTACAACTCACCGCCAACAGTAAATCTGTCGACATGTTCGGTCGCCTACATACCGACATCGGCTTCCAGATCGTTATCTCCTCAACCACGTCACTGTGCGACTGCGACTCACTCGAGCAAACGATACATTTGCCTTACTGTGCAGTAAACAGCAGTCCGATTTTAAAATCGTGGTGCATGACGTTCAGGTCCACGTCCGCAAAGTCCAAGTCAGCCCACCTTCCAACTCGCCCATGTCAAAGCGTTGGAGACAGCCCCGGCAAAGTACCCAGTTAGACGTGTACTGACCAAGTATTTTGCCGTACCGCAAGGGCAAACAGCCGTCAAAGAGCAAAACTTATTCTTGAGTGTGTTACCAAAACGACTTCTCCTGTGCATGGTCGACAACACGGCCTTTGACAGTACTTATGCAGAAAACCCGTGCCATTTTCAAAACGACTTGAGCTACCTGGCCCTGCACATGAACGGTCGTCAAATCTCTTCCCAACCCTCATCCCCAACTTCGAGGAACATTTGTACGTGCGATCGTTCTTCAACGTGTTCACCAGCGTGGGGAAAGCCTACCACGACGAAGGCAACGACATCATCCGCAATGACTTCGACCACGGGTACGCCTTGTTTGTTTCGATCATTCCCCAAACTTACACAACGACGACGAGTTTAGCCCGGTTCCAAAAGGAGATGTGCTCCTGGAAATGAAGTTTGCCAATCCCCTCCCCAAGACGATCAACGTAATTTGTTATGCAGAATTCGACAAAGTGACTGAGGAGGATCGCAACCGTCAGATTCTCTGCTACTTTCAGGCGTAATCCACGACGAACACCACAGAACTACAGCGTGTGTTGACCGACGATGCGTGGACTACCCAGGTGTCTCAAGGTGTGTTTGTGCAGAATCACAGACCACCCTACCTTCATCCTCCTAACGGGTATATCTTGAACACGGACCCGTGTGATCGACCTGGTGAACACTGGTTGGCTGTCTTTTTCGACCGTGTCGACCAAGGCGAATATTTTTATTCCTATGGGCTCCCACCTCTTTCGCCGTGGATCTTGCCATGGATGGACGAAAACGTGTCGATGGACGTGGAAAACGCAGCGGTTAAAAAATGACACGATGGCCATGTGTGGCCAGTATTGTGTGTACAATGCCTTACACCTGGCTCGAGGTGTACCCCTCTCTCAGATCATGTCTCTGTTCGAAGGTCTACCGATCGAAAACGATGCAATGGTGTCTGGCTTTATCAGCCGCCATTTTTTGATCGATCCCCCGTTTTAAAATGAGGCACTAAAGAGACAAGTAAAACTCACCAAAACAAGCGTGTGTTATGTTTATTGATTGTGTTCAGTGTGTGTGCGTGGGTGTTAAACTTACCTAAGAGTTTCATAGTTTCTTCGATCAACTTTTTGGTGGGGTCGACACCACCTTCTCGACGCGCTTGGGTCACCCGTTCTGCAAACGGATAGAAGCAGGTATTGGGTTGGTATTGCATCACCTGGTAGATTTTCGTCACCTACAGTCCGTGGTTCAGGTACCATCGAAGAAGGGGTGTCCCAAGTAAAATTTTCTTACCCCACATACTCTCGATCAACATACGCCTGGGTGTTGGTAAAATGTTGTAAGCCTCCGCGTACACCTTCGTGTGTGGTTCAGTATCCTCTCGGGACACCATGGTGTTCTTAAAGATGGGTGGACATTCGGCGAAGATGGGCTTGAGGTGGTCAAGTACGTGTAGATCACACTCCACGAAACGAAACAGCTCGTTGTCGCGGACGGCGTCCAGAAGTTGGTGTTGGGTTTGGGTCTTGAAGTGATGTAAGGGATGGGTGCGGGCCATTAGAAACGCGAATAGCTGAGAGTTTTGAAACTCACATTCCCAGATATCTATGTAGTCGTAGCCCAAGGACTTGACATTCATTTCGTTAGCTAGTGTCTCTTGTCGAAGTTCCTCCGCTGATTTTCCCCGCCGTGTGTTATATTGCCCTCTCGTCAACTCACAGGCATCGCGAGCGTGCCAATAACAGCCCTTGAACTGAAACACAGTACCCCGTCCGTTCACGGCCGCGAATCCATCCACCGGTAGACGACGATCTCCTACACGTTTCTCCGTAGCGTTGGACTGGTGTCGACTCTAGATACCTCGACAATGGGCTTGCCATTCTAACCACTGGTCTGCGATGTGTGTGTGGTGACCGGCTAGCATCTCTGAGGCTAGACAGGAGAGGTAAAAGGCATTGGCGTCAAACCCCACAATCTTTTGACACGTCTTACCCCCGAGAATCTTGGTGATACCTGCTTTATGGTGACGGGTGAAAATGATGGGCCGCCCACGATGTTCTTCTATAAACACTCGTACATGTCGGCATCCCTGTTTTCCAGGAGTGAAAAATAATCAGTCATCCCTTGAAAGATGTAGCGTAGTGTCAACCCTGGAATACTGATAATTTGTTTGAAGACATCCAAGCCTAGACCACGATAAAACGTAGCTATTTTTTCTGCGGCTTCCATGAAGGAGTCTTCGTCAAGGTTGTTATACCATATCAGGAAATCCTTGAGGGTGGTCACTCCTTTACGGTGCTATACGCCTTGGAGGGTTGCATACTCTTCGGTAGAGAGCTCTTTGTTCTTCAACGTGTTGTTGAAAGCGACACGGGGTGCATGATAGGGTCGTCTCCTCTAACCGTGCAAGACTATCGACGTAGGTGTAACAAAATGTACCCTTGAGGAGTTGATATTCGTTGTCTTTAATCCACTTGTCGTAGCTAAAGTTGGGAGCCAAGTAGTTGTACACACCTAAAAACAAGAGGGTATCGGTGGCGACCGCCATGTGGCTCTGTTGTTTTTTTTATGACATTCTTGAGTATTTGTTGATGCGCCAGGTATGGGTACATGTAGCGTTTCACCATGTTGAAATCATACCGACCCGAATTGA